>OV651820.1:28398450-28627329 GCA_927349885.1 Psylliodes chrysocephalus
ATCTGCCTGGGTTGTATGCATGTTGGCTTGGGTGTAGTGGTGCATCCCTTATGTAGCCTTTCCAATGTCTTCAAGGAAAACGATGTCAGACTAATTGGTCGGTATGTTTTTGGGACAGTGTAATCCATCCTTCCAGGTTTGGGTATAAATACCACTTTTACCTCTGTCCATTTTTTGGGGATACACCTCAGAGCCAACTAGGATCTGAATATATCCACCAGATGCGGTGTGAGTTCTTCCATACCCCTCTGAAGTAGGGCTGGATAGATATTGTCAGGTTCTGGCGATTAAAATGGAGAGAAGCTGGATATTGCCCATCTAATTTTTTCATGGCCTACAGTGTGTTTAGCAGTTTGCCAATCATAGACAGATGGAATATATGCTTCCTCTACCCAGTCCGCCATGTCTGTGATGACCGAGTTAGAGAAGTGTGTTGACACCAGAAGTTTGATGCGATCTTTGAGGTTGGCAGTTTTCGTGCTATCCTCTTTGATGGGAAGCATGGGAAAAAACTGTTGGGAATATGAGGGTGTAATTTTTATAATTTCGTAGGGGGGCTTAGTTATTTATCATTTTTAGAATTTTCAAATTTGCCTTCAGTTTTTCGAATCTACACCGACTTTCTCACTTTACTTTCTTTAAAAAGTTATGTTTTAGCGTTTTTTTAATAGCCATTTTCCTAGACATTATCCAGTTTGTCATGTGACAATTGTCCACCCTGTCTAACTCACGACCAAAAAGCTAGTAACACAGGGACGTTCAGCTTAAATGTTATTTAGGTTTTTAAAATAAAAATTAGTTTGATATGTGGTTTATTTAACACGTTAAGCACCGAATTTAATTATAAAAATTGTGCAAGTTGGTTATTCAAAAATTATTGGTCCACTAGACCTTGACAATTTATTGGTAACGTTTAAATTCGCTGTATATAAACCCTTTGCAATAATGAGGACCAAAACGATATTGAGGCTTTATTGTTGCTGTCTATTTCAGCGTCATATATAATTTAAAAAACCTAAAATAACTTCCACCTCAATAACTGAATTTTATAGAATTCAAATAACTTTTATACTATTACGCAGCACCCTACAGCGTGCTGCGGGCATCATAAGTAAAGGTACGAGTAAAAAAAGAAGAGGGATTATTCTTAAAATATCTGGATAGTTCGACAAGGTTCGAGAAGATTACAGCAAGCTATATAAGTCAGTGATCCTGACGTCAGGGGGTCAGTTTTGTGATAGACGGTATACGTTAATGTTATGAGTTGTTATTGTAAAAGTTGTGTTGAAATAAATTAAGATACCAAAAACCTGCGTAATTCTGGTGACAGCGGTGGGATACAAAATAGAAGTTCATGGTAAATACTAGATCCGCTAAGTATGAAACGGGCACGGATACTTCAGGTCCCCCAGCATGTTTTTGAAGATGCAGGAGGAAAAGAAAAGAAGAGAAGAGGAGAAGGAAAGACGCGGAAAGAACGAAGAGGGGGATAAGGAAAGGCGAGAAGAGGAGAAGGAAGAGAGGCGTAAAAAAGCTGAAGTAGAAATTATTAATGGTTTGCTGCAAATTCAAGAAAACCTTAAGCAAGAGGTAGATCTTTTAACACAACAACAAGATAATTTAAAAGCCAATTTAGAACACCAGCAAGAGAATTTAAAATCCAATTTAGAACAGCAGCAAGAGAATTTAAAGACTAATTTAGAACATCAACAAAAAAATTTAAAAGCTAATTTAGAAAAAGTAAGAGAATTTGGAAGCTAATTTAGAACAACAAGAACGGGCTAGAGTAGAGTAGAACTAAAATGGCTGAGTTAGAAAGAAAAATTTGCAGCTAAGCTTTAGCTAAGCTTCAGTTAGCAACATTGAAACTGAAAATACTACCTCGTCTTTATTTATAACCGACCTAAGCCATATTCGAACCCCAATCTCACAAAACAGTAGCAATACCCTGAAACCACAAACGTTTGATAGTCAGACAACATGAAAAACATATCGACTGCAATTTGAAGCTACAGCTAGAGCCAATGGCTGGACCGTGAAAGAGATGGCGGCTTTATTGATAGTGTCGCTGCGCGGACAGGCAGCAACCGTTTTACAGTTACTTCCCCGAGAAGAACCCAGTTATTCATCTCTCGTCCAAGCTTTGGAGATAAGATATGGCCAGCAGCATTTGAAACGGGTATTTCAAAGCCAGCTAAAGGTTCGTAGTTAGACACATAATGACAGTGTACAGGAATTCGAGATCGACATAAGAAGATTGATTGATTCATCTGGCCTGTCCACAGGCGTCCAAAGATTTCCAAGAACACATCAGATTACAGGCATTCATGGATGGACTACAAGATGTGAAAATGCAGCAAACCCTTCGTCTACTACATCACAAGACGCTGAGGGAGAAGCTGATTGCAGCCCAGGAATATGAAGCGGTAAAACTCCTATCCAGATCTTCTTGCGCAAGAGTGAGAGAAAAAAAATCACAGGAAAGCGAGGAGGCCAATACTAATACCATTCTCAAGCCTACACAGTCACAAATGTTAAATATCCTGCAAAATATGCAATGAAACCACCAAAATGGAAGCAGGAGACACTTTAATTGCGGAAGAATCGGGCACCTTCAAAGGACCTGAAGAAGCAAGGCTCGCTCTATAAATCAAGAATCAGGAAATAAGGCCAGAAAGTCACATAGATCAATCTCCTGAAGCCAGTCACGAAGTTCAACAAGAAATAATTACAGCAGCTATGCGTCCCGGAATAGCCGATCACCCACACCTAGCCGGGTTTCTAGCAATAACCAGAAAGTAGAGCAATGAAGAGGCCGTCTTCATGGCCACGCAGACATTCTTTTCAGGCAACCCTATTTAGAACGAAAATGATCGTACAATAAAGGGCTCGGAGAACGAGAGGAAACGGTTGATAAAGTTACTCTTCGGGCAACCACTATCAAGCCAGAGGGCAACAAAGAAAAAATCACCATTGAAAGTTTGAGAAAGGGTCAGAAGCAAGACAATGACTTAAAGGTTGTCCGAGAATGGCTCAAAAATGGAGTCAGACCTACATGATAAGAGATAGCCAAATGTAGTGGAACCATTAAAGGTTATTGGATTTCCTGTATCTTCACGATGGCCTATTGCACCGGAAGTGGGAGAGCCCCGATGGAATACATGTAGTCTACCAAGTGATACTGCCGAAATCACAGATCAGAAGTGTGTTGAAGGAGCTTCATAGCTGCCGTTCGTGAAGACATTTTGTTACTAAAAGAACACTGGCAAGAGTTCGGGAAAGATTTTATTGGTGAAAAAAATGTGATCTATGAAATGACAGGACACAGGTCTACGGATTCGCTCTGGAACGTCTAAAAGCCAACAGCGACAAAGCAGAAGCTAGAATCGACATTCGTGCCACCGGGACACATTTTTAGAGAGGCGATCCAGTATGGCTGTGCAATCCCAAGCACCGTGGACGACTCTGTCAGAAATCGCAACAGAACTGGGAAGGCCCTTACGCCGTCCTCAAGGAAAATCAACGACCTGATATACCGCATTCAGCTGTCAGCAGGAAGTAAATCCAAGGTAGTTGACATTGGAAAGTTAGCCTCATGCCGTGGTCCAGATCCTTCCCGTTAGCTGCAACCAGGTCCCAGTAATCAAGTTATTCGGGGCGAGTAACTAAAGAGGACGGAGCAATGTTACGCAGCACCCTGCAACATGCTGCGGATTGAGATACCAAAAACCTGCGTAACAATTCTTTTTGATATATTTGCTATGGGAATTTTTATTGAGACACCCTGTAGTTTCCAAATAAAATAGAAGTTGAATATAACTGAAAAAGAAAAAAAGATATTTTTTTGTCCACATTATCTTATATAAATATATCGAATATTTAAAAAAAAAATCTGGTATCACAATCAATATTGTATAAGATATAAGTAAATCATATATATTTTAATATACCTATATTAACGAAAAATTAGAGAACAAGATAATCTTAGAAATATTTCAAGATAAAAATAAATAACGGTTACACTTTGAGAGATTTTTATTACATAATTTCACATATAATTTAAGATATACCTAATACTTAAATTAACAGGACGAAATGATGAATTGCTTTAATAAATCATTACCGTGGTTTCTCCGTCAACCGTGCCTTCATAAGCTTGATTAATGTAATGAAATTAATAAACGATTTGAGTATGCAAATAATTATACGTTGCCGTAAAGGTGGAAAAAAAAATTTCAATTTATATTGGGTATTATGTACCTACGTTTTTATTTATAAAAAACTGTTTAAATAAATTAAATGAGTGATTTCCCTAAACGGTAGGCAACACATTGTACAAGATTTAAATTAGTTATTTGAATAATTGACTAATTCACAAAGCATCTTTAAATATTTACGAATCTGTAAATCCTTAAAGTTGTATCGTTACAGTAATTAGTAAAATTAAAATCAAATAGGTTATGTTTCCTATAATCATTATCTAATATATTTAGACTACAATTTTTAGGTTTTCAGTTTAATAAGTTTCAATTATTTGTGTAAGTAGTTTTTACCTAATTTCTATTTTATTTATGTATTTTGTTACTAACCTATTAATAAAAAGGTAAGATAGAAGAATAGCTGTAGACTAAATCTCGCCTTTACATTTTATTATTGTAAATATTAAAACTGTTTAAATAAAGATGTTTTATTTTTATTAAATTGAATATTACTGGAGCATCCTACCTATGGGGGACTCGCTATAGCATCTGTGCCGACAAAAATTTGTTTCCCCCACTTTTTCCACGTTTTAAATCATTTTAAATCCAACACTGCAAAAAAATTATCTGTGCGTTCTGCGTTGTATCCCGGCGAGATAATTCTAGAACGAAAGCTCTGATCAACTTACGATTTTGATTTTCTTAGATAATTTCTTCAAAACACATTGATTTTCACATTTTTCGGTTTGACTTATGTGCTTTAAAACTAAAAACATCAATATTTTAAAAATGTAATGTAATGTCTATGAAAATTACTTATGCCCTTCCAGCACCCTTGCTTATTTCACTATACAGTCAGCTGTAAAATCACAAATATTTTTTTCTATATTACTGTCACTCAAATATCAAATTGTTAAAAAAAAATATACTTCTTTTAAAAATTATATAAATTCTTTGAAAATCTCCAAATAAATTACAAAAATTCCCTTTTTACAAGAAAAAGGATGAAAATGAAACTTCTAGAGCTCCTAAACACATAACTAAAATTTGCAACAGAGGTGAAGTACCTAGGTTTCACCTTTGACTTGACAGCAAATTAACGTGAAATTTACTCAGAGTTAGTACTAGAATATCACAAAGTTTTGGCCACAATGTGGTCACCTGAAAATAGATCAAAGGTCACGCCACATCGAAAGGTAAATGCTTCTGATTCAGTAGCCAAGAAGGAAATCAACCAAATACATTTTGGACCTTACGTTGAACTGAAAACATCGGTAGTGACAAACCTAATTAAAGAACGTTCCCTTGTTAAATTCAACGAAATATTGGACAAAACAAGAACCTGTAGAGTTGCCTCTATCCCGACAATACTACAGCAAGCAAATACGATCAACATATGGTGTGAGAGGGAGCAGATGTCTGTTAACCCCCGCAAAACTGTTATTGTCCCCTTCACCAAGAGAAGAAAGCTCTACAAGCTTCGAGAACCTACCTTGGTTGGGGAAACCATTCCTTTTGAGGAGGAGGTGAAATATCTGAGAATCACCCTAGATAAGAAACTCACCTGGAACCCCCAATTGGATAAAACATCAACAAATCCAGATTATTCCTCTGGACCCTTAGAAGGATATGCGGCAAAACATGGGGGATCAGTCCTCAACTGATCTACTGGATTTATCAAACAGTGGTGGGATAAGGGACTTCAACGGACGGCCAGAGCAAAATGGCTGGAATACAGCGGCTTGCGTGCCTCGCCATAATTGGAGCAATCTCAACCACACCTACGGGAGCCATGGAGATCATGCTGGACCTAACCCCTTTCCACATTCTGCTGGAAAGGGAGGCCAGGATGGTCTCCTACAAGCTCCTGAAGGTGGGTAGTCAATGTTAGGAAGAACTGCGATGGGACAAGACGGGGCTGATGAGGGAAATTATTAACCACCTCATCCTCGGCATGGTCTCGAACTCACTAGTTCCCCGACAGCTACTGTTGCCAGGTCAAGATCAACATAAGCGGTAGAATTGTAATAAAAAAGCGGTAGATTTAAAAATAAAACGGTAGATAATAAATGCAATGTTTCAAAATTGCTGTTTTTGCGATTATAGTTAGGTAATTAGGTAGGTAGGTAGGTAGTTAGGTAGTTAGGTAAAATTAAAAAAGAAGAGAACAATTTATAATTATTTTTTGGAAAACAAAAATTAACATAAAAAATATGTTTGTTTTATTATTATAATAACTGATTTACATAAAATAAAAATAAAAATGCTTATATCCGGTCGTACTTCTTTTACTTGACAAATAAAATATGATACATAACAAATATTGCAAAAAATAAAAATAATCATCTGACAAAAAGCCAACATTTTTCGTAGGAAATTCACCGACCGAAGCCAAAATGACGAAACCTAATCCGCAAAAATAGAACTCAAAGTAGAGATGTCTCCCCATGCAAGCAGTAAATTGTATTTATGATATTTGTGTTAATATTTCTATCATAACAATACATTCTATATAAAATTTTACAAACTAATAAACAGTAAAATAAAAGTTTAAGCGGTAGATATTGATAGCTTTGCGGTATAGCGGTAGTCCACACCATGAAAACGGTAGATCTACCTCAAAAACGGTAGACCTGGCAACACTGCCAAAAGCACATAAAAAATGCAGAGACGCATGTTGCAGAGGGGAAAAAACCCTCTCCCAGGCAGACTATGGCTCTAAAAATGAAAAAGGAGTAGGAGCAGGAGTTTTCGGCCACGATCTTCCAAGCAGAAATGATTGCTATAGAATTGGGAGCGAGAGAGTTTATTAATTTTCTCCCCGCAAACAAGACTACAAAGATCTTTTTAGATAGCCAGGAAGCCCTTAAGGCCTTGAGCTCTAATCGAGTTGACTCAAAGCTGGTTTGGAACTATATAAATATCCTAGAGTGCTTCGGTGCCTGGAACAAAGTAATTTTGATCTGGGTTCCGGGACACAGTAGTGTGGAGGGCAACGAAAAAGCCGACGCACTTGCTAAAAGAGGAACCGAATTTGTGTTTATAGGACCAGAACCATTCTTGGGCATTGCAAAAAGCACTGCCAAAGGAATTATCTCAAAATGGACATGAGGTGCAACACTCACGAACTGGAGAGATACCCCAGGGCTAACCCACTATAAGGCGTTTATAACCAACCCTTCTATGAACGCCTCTGCTCAAATCCGAGAATAGAGTAGGGAAGATCTACGAATTTTCACTGGACTGATGACAGGAGACTTCCGTTTGGGCAACCACATGAGAAGGATAGGTCTGCAACAAACATCGGACTGTCGATTCTGCAGCGTGGAGGACGAGTCTGCATAGCACATTTTATGTACCTGAAAAGAACCAGGTTCCAGATCTTTGGATTTACCCGACTGGAGCCTACCGACTTTAAACAAGTCTCACCCAATTCAACCATGACCTTTATCAAAAGGTGTGGCTTGTACGGTGTACTATAAGTTAGTCATGAGCCACAATAGACCCATCTGAGTCGCAGTGAAAGGCGATGAGATCATCCCACTCATTTTCGACCTAACCTAACCGCAAGTAAATACTTGACTATGACTAGAAGGAATCTACGCCTGAATACAGACATTCTAATTGGTAATTTACAAGTAAAAAAGCATATTCATATCATGGGACTGTCAGAATTCGTAGTCTGCAGGAGATGCAAACAAGAAGATGATACCATCGAGCATATCTTCTGCGATTCCTCGTTGCTCTTATTTATTAGAAGATTTGTGATCGGCAAGTATCGGCTAACACCGGCCGTTATAAGAGAAGCTCCTCTCAGCGACGTTGTCAACTATATCAAATCTGTGTGCTGGCTGACGAGCTAAGAGGGGCTTATCAATTTAAGAGGATGCATAGGAGGCCTAGTGAGGTGTAAGTGCCTTGAGGCAACTCACCCTCCACACGTTACAGATACAGTAAACCATCGATGTTGAGACATGGTAATTTCAATAAAAAAATAAAATAAATTACTCTGTATCTGTATTAAGTAAGAGAATTTTAAAATAATTATAAATCCAGCGTAATTATTTACAAACCATCTTTTAAAAAGTTTTAAATGTATAATTTATTAATCAAGAGTAGGTAAGAAATTACTAATTACAAATATGGAGATGCTAACTATGACCATAATTGTGGTAACCTTGACCAAGCAAAATTGTTGAGTGCAGAACAGGATGCAGAAGTAGAATAAAAACAAAGTACATTGTTGTTCTAATGACATCAGTTGACACACCCCATTCTATTTATGGGTCTATTTATTTAGGGACCCATTCAAGCCTTGCGGCATCTCATTACGATGTAATTATACGTTTTTGTAGTAATTACTCAAGAACTTTGAATGTATCGGTTTCAAGATGGATTATCCTTGTTTCATAACGTTGGTGGACGTTATCTAAAAAATGGTAAGAAAAAGTTAGTTAATTATTTATAGTTCCTAATAACAATATGGTTAGCCCAAACCAATTTCTAATTTTACACAAGAATAATAGAAACGAAACTTTTAGATTCGGAAGACATATATATTTTGAGAAGACTAATGGAAAGAATGATAGAAGAAGAATTGTACCTAGCATTCATTTTTACTTCAGAGCAGCTTTTGACAAAGTAGAACGAGAAAAAAATGTGGAAGGTTTTGGAAAACTTGGAAGAGCCGAAAGATTTGTTCATTATAGTTAAAAGAACATATGAGACTATTAAAGAGTACAGATAGGAGGACAAAGATTAGAGGAGTTTTTTGGAAAGAAGTTATAAAAAAGGACTCCTCCCCCCATTTGCACACTTTTTGCTCTCATATACTTTGGTACCGTGCAGTCTGCAAAACAAAAAATGAGAGGGAACATAATTCTAATAGACAGAAAAAACTGAATTTCTTAATTAAAAAAGAAGAAAAATATCAAAGAAAATTTTATTTAAAAAAAATTAAATAATAAAAAAAATACCCCATATCAAAGTACATTTCACTATATTATATGTAAAAACTGATTATTTACTGTCATAGACATATTCTTGTGTCTACTCATTTGGATCTGCTAAAATAATATTAAAAAAACTTTTTCCAATTATCAAAGGGTTGCAGAGGAAGTTCTTTTAATACCTTCTCAACATCAATCGATAAGATATATTTAATATTTTAAGAATGTGTATAATTCGGTATTGTTTTATTTTAAATATATACAGGCTTATTTGAAAATGTGATTGTAATTTTATGTCTCAATGCACCTGTTTAAATTAGAATAAATATTGAATTACTATGGTTTATCTGTCTACAATTTACATCTCCATTTCCATTTATTATTTTTCAAGGCTAAGACTAGTGGCTCTTTGGATTCCAGGCATAAATTTTTAATTGTAGCAAAGTATTATAAAGTTATTCTTAGCTATGACTCATAATTTTAGTTTATAAAATTGTACTGTTGCAACAGAACAAATTTTATTAGAATTAGTTGTATAGGTCTCCTCTAATCACTTCAAAAAATATCTAATTTACATTCCGGTAGAGCTCTAGTGGTCTTCTTTTTGAGGTCCCCATGCATGAACGGGTCACAGGCTTTAAAATAAAAGACTATCAGGAAGTGGTTAGGTCAACGACGAACACCTACTAGACTAATTTTGTTTTCAAACATTCACAGTGTTATTCACGTAGATGAAAAATTATTATGAGATAGTATGGAAGAGTCTTATCACAAGGATTGTTTATGGTTATAATTTGAAATTGACATAAGGCTCTAAATTGCACAAAAGGCTTTAAACATTACTATACACCGACTTAAAATTCGATCCATTCAAAATAATGATTTATTTAAAAATACTCCAACTTTTAAATGCGGAGGCTGATTTATTTAAAGTTTTTAGCAACTTTGATAAAATACTGTAGTTTTAAGATTATTATTCCGACATCTAAAATTAATTTAGTACTCGCTGGATATACAGGGGGGAAAATAAAACAATTTTTTCCTCTACTTTTGACACACCCTGTAGGTTAATTCTGCTAGTAGATCTGCACACAATTACCTTTATCAAGAAAACTAATTTGTTTCCAACATTTTGTTTTTTATTTACCCCGATAACTTAATTTTTATTGTGAAATGTGACGGTTTAAAGAAAAATGCAACATTCTTAATTTTTTTATTCAGTTTTAGCAGAGTAATACATAATGTTATAAACAAATCAAACAACAAATAAACTAATAATTATTACAAATTAATAACGGGTATTTCCCCCACGAGCGCGAATAACTGCCTCAATGCATCGTGGCATACCCTCTATTAGATGTCGAATCTCCATCTGGTCAATCTGATCCCATTCTTGGACCAAAGCATCTCTCAAAAAATTTAAAGTACTTGGAGAAGGAACTCGATTATGAACTCGTCTGTCCATCATCTCCCAGACGTGCTCAATTGGATTGAGGTCTGGGCTACGTGATGGCCAGTTCATCCTTTGAATTTCTGTTTCGTCCAAATATTGAGATACAATCCTCGCAATATGTGTTCAAGCGTTGTCATGCATAAACATGAACTCGTTTTCTATAAACGGTGCAGATGGAATTACATGTGAATCTAGCACATCACGAATATATTGGTTGGCTATCATTGCTCCGCCGCCAACAATGTCTAATCAGTACGAGCTTTCATGCTTATACCGCCCCAAACCATTACCGATCCTCCTCCATAACTGAGTCTTGTGGAAAAATTTGCTTGGTCAAACCTTTCGCCTCTTCTTCGGTATATTCTTTCACGGCCATCAGAAGAACGTAAAGAAAACCTTGACTCGTCAGAAAATAAAATCTCACTCCAGTCATCGACATTCCAATATTGATGCTCCCTAGCAAATCGAAGACGTGCTGTTCTGTGATTTCTAAGTAACTCCGGACCAGTTGCAAGTCTTCTGGAGCGTAATCCATGTTCTCGTAATCGCCTTCGAATCGTTATTTCGTTAACAGCTACTTGACGTACTTCTTCTAAACGATTTCGAGCAATGACAGCAGTAGTATTTCTTTCTCGCAAAACATTTAATGTTACAAAACGATCATCTCGAACATTTGTAGGACGTCGTCTGCCAGATCCTCTTCTTCTCGAAAAACTACCAGTTTCATTGAAACGTTGTATAGCTCTCTGGACGCTACACTTTGTAGAGCAACTGCTCGTGCTGCATCTGTGGGCGTTAAAAACATGATGTTATGCTCATAATGAATATTTGTTAGGATGATAATTAAACTGCAATTGCCAAGTAACGAATATTTGACAGTTGTCATATTGTGAGTTGGCCACAGCACTTTACTTATTTTGTAATTTATTCTCTACCGTCATTTAAATTATGACCGTTTCTAAAATATAGCATTTTCTTTAAACCGTCACATTTCACAAACAAATTAAGATATCGGGGTAAATAAAGAAACAAAGTGTTGGAAACAAATCAGTCTTCTTGACAAAGTTAATTGTGTGCAGATCTGCTAGCAAAATTAACCTACAGGATATCTTTAGATAAAATTTCCAATCCCCTTAACGTTGTATTATATGAAATATATTAAAATAAAAAAAGGCATGAGATATACCTTATAATGTCAATTTAATGTCTTATAAGATAACGAAATATAAATATACATCTACGTATCAGTCGTAGGCCAAATGTTACCCCAAAAACATACCCCACAGTAATAAAAATAAAATCTAGTTTTCCTTATCTCCTAGTCCATGATGTTGACAGGCAAAATATGCTGCCTGTGGCACTGCACTCGTACGATGCCAAATCTCTGTAGTAACAGTAATGTAGAAGAGGTGTTCAAAATCACAGAGCAAGTGATCTTGAGTAGTAGAAAAAAAACCACTGTCCTAAACAGTAACATCAATTCCCAGTCAAAACCTTGGTATCAAACAGTATCTTTAGTATCAGATCGAAACGCTGGTTCTTAACACTTAATTAAAGACAATAAAGAGTAAAGGTGAAATCTTGAGCCACATAGAGGGTTGAAGTTAGTGTCTGCCAGAGGAAGGACTCTTTAAGCAATACAACAAAAGTACCCAATTAAAATTTAATTAGCAAAATTCAATACAGAAAAAACTATACACCATATTCAACCCCCTCATTTACTATCTGAAAGAAAGTCTATTATTAGCAATGAATGAATAGCAATATTTATAGGATAAATTACACTATAAAAAAATAAAACCTACCTCTTATCCCAGAGGGTATAACTTTAATCAATAACGCAGACAATTCTGCTAAAACCTTCTTAAAAACCAGCGTACTCTTCAATATACGGTTTGAACTACGATCGGCCTTCAATATGAGACTGCTCCTACATCAACTTATGAGCTGAACTTTAAATCTATTTCTCCTCGAACACGACTTAAGAAGCCGGCACTTTACAGTCACAAAAATAACGGGCTTGACTCTACGTTAACCAGATTCAACTTTATCATTTGTGCTTCTTAAAATATTGAGATACTTTTTTAACACTCCCCGGCATAGGATGATTCTATAAAATCACAAAAACTAGAAAAGCATCTCTTGACGAACTTTTAGTTCAAATTACCATTACGACTTTTTCTCAGAAAAAGGCCATGCGTAGTTTCGTTTTTCTCCAACTCGAAGACGAATCCTCGATCGCACAGAATCGCTGCAAATAAAACCTCTTTTAGCCAATTATCACTCCCGAACAAGTACGGTTTACGAGTGGCACCCCTGTGCCACCAATGAGCTTTCACGATGGCGAAAATAAAACTCACAGTATCATGGTTGGTGTCCCTGTATTACCCAATAGAAATCCTAAACAAACAAAACGTCAAAATACACCCAATTAACTGCAAACGACTTTACCAAGCGGTAAGTATTCTCTGGAGCACTTATCTATGATCTGACAGCTTTCTAGTAGTCACTCACAACTATAAATATAACCCTACTTAAAATTCGGTATGCAACGAATATAATCTAATAAACTGATTCAACGAGTATAAATTGTTGTTTAGTGCTTGTGAATTACATCAAGTCCCAGTAAAAGACATGTGCTGTTTGTAAAGATCATGATAAACATTTACCACAAGGATTGTTGTCTAGTGTTTGTGAAAATTATTTAGAATGCTCACGACCTTTACATCATGTCCCAGTTAACGAAATGTGCCGTTTTGTAAAGATTATTGTGAACATCTACCACAACAAGGAGGGATATTAAAGGTAAATTTTAGCATAAATATTACCTATGCCTATTTGTGTTGACCATATTTTAAATCTTGTTAAAATATTACATTAAGTATAAAATCCCTATAATTTCACACTGCTGAGAACTGGATAATATAAATGTGTGTTATGTGAATGTGTACGGTGATACAGGGTGGAAGCTGAATGCATGAAAACTTTTGACTAGTCGGATAAGTTTTATTTTAAGCTAATATAGGTAAAGAAATACTTTATGGACGAACAAAACTTATACTATAGGCATAACGCTTGATTAAAACCGTTACAATCCAAATTATTTAAAACGTTTCCAGAATAAAGTATTAAGGAACATCGTCGATGCACCCTGATACTGGTGCAATACTTATCTTCACAGAGACCTTAAAGTGGAGACTGTTGAAAATACAAAAAAAAATGTGCCAGCAGTCACTAACAACGACTGCTCCAACATGGAAACCTTGAGATTATCCAGCTCTTAAACAATACCAATTTAATAAGAAGACTCAAGAGTTAGTTAAATGCTGTTAAATAAAAGCAGAGGATAGTGCGGTTAACAGTAGTGTAACTAAATAATTAGATACTAAGGTACTACATTAGTGAGTAGAACATTAGTTTATGAAGTTTTTTATCCCTAAATAAGTTAGGTTAAAATAAAATTTTTAATTGATCTTAAGGTAAATAACGCACGAGCCGCGAACTACATAAATCAATATCCGCGCGACATTTGATAGCCAGAAAAGTGACACATTTTATCCGGGAAGTGAAGTGTAAGCAATAACTCACTTTACGACTTTTAAAGGGTTTAAATCCACAGATTACTACCCGATTGTGGGTAAAATAAATTTGATCATCATTCACTGTTTAACATTGTCATTTAATAGATATTTCAGCTCTCTGATGATGGATGTAATCACAAGGCTTGAAATAAACTTATAAGAATAGGTACTGATCTCGTTTTGGTACAAAACTTCCGAAGTATTGCATACAATTTTCTTATTTGTTCTATTGCTACACCTAATGTATAATTCCAATGAACATTTTTGATTAAATAAAAGCACCTCTTTCATAAAATACAATAATTAAATTGTATTAACATGAAGGAACCCAGTACACTTCAGATGTATAATTTTTTTAGAAAAATTAGTTTTTTAAAATTGAAATCAACACGTTCTCACAAATATGAATTTAAAAACCTCTTTTCCATTAATTGTTAATTTCTTCATTAGTAACAAGAAGTAGGCGAAACTGTTATTTCTCTGTTATTTTTTTGCGTTTTTCAAGGTTTCTTATAGACTACAAAAAAGTTTAGTGTTAACCACAAAACCGCAAATAGTAATTTTCTTGTTTAATGATGAACAGTTTCATAAATTATTATTTTAATTTAGATATTAATTGATTACTACAATTGTGTTAAGTGAAACATAATATTAATTTTCAATAATATGTTAGGTGTCAATAAAATTATTATTATTATTTAACCAAAACTGTATGACAATAATTAGCTGGGTCCTATAAAAAGCTATACGCATTCTATTGTAAACGTTTACTGAAGCTTTATTAATAATACTCCAATGCAAATTATTATTGAATAAATGCATTCTCTTATATCATATCATCGATTAAGATTTTGCGTAGTCATTGCATTGTAATGTATAAAGAGATGTGGGTGATTTAACCAAGGACGTTTAAATAAAATTATAATAATGTAAAATAAATAAATAACAATCAGCTGATTTTTACTTTCACTTGATTACAATCATGGTATTGCGTGTGAATAAATAATTTTTTTTGATCCAAAATGTAACATGTTAATGGCAATGGTTACTTTTTGTGACAACAACTAAAATAAAATTAAAGCCAATGAAAATACGTTACATAAAATACCTTAATCATTTTGTAATTTTGTACATTCTTATTACTTTATGACTATCATTTCAAATATCTAAAAACAGTTTTTATTATACTCGTAATAATAATCTAAAGTAGGTACAGTTGACGAAAACGAAATGTAAATGCCAAAAGTAGTTTTTTTGTAGGTTTATATGCCTAGAGGTTAATTTATTGTTGTAATAAATAAACCGTGTAATTTGTTTTATTGCATATTTAATGAAGAATACCAATTGGACAAAAGAGCACTAATAAAATTAATTTATCGCCAACTGTCAATAAAGCCATGTAAAATTACCTTAGCGATTTGCGGAAATAAATAAAAACTTTATCTTACTGTAAAAATCAAATATTTTATCTGTCGATAATATTTATCATAATAGTTATGACCGTCTGACAGGAATAGTCTGTAACTGATTTGTTTTGTATTCGCTGTTATTTTTCTATTACTTGCCTCGCTCGTTTCTCTCGCTCGGCTCATAATCTCAGATACGTTTGATAAAGAATCACTTTGCTGACTTGGTACATACATTACTAATATTTTTGTTCCTAATATTCTCCCCTCTCTTTGTAACACCACTGGCAAAAGGCAGAATCACAGAAGTAAATTTCAGTAAAAAAATCCATGAGCACCAAAGAGCGTTCACATTTGGGTTGCGCAAAAAAGTCGGAAGTGACAAATACGATTTATATCTACACCGACGATTCTAAAACAAATCAAGGCTCAGGATATGGAATATAATCCTGGATCCGTATTCATTAACTGTGCCAGTAGTCGTGTAGTCCTGTTCCAACAACGATCAGAAACCAGTCACTGACATCAGGATTCTGCGCAGTATATAATTTGATGGTTGAAATAATCAGTTGCGCAGAATCCTGATGTCAGTGACTAGTTTCCGATCGTTGTTGGAACAGACCTTAAAGTTACTCTCTAACAATTTGGCCTTGCTGCCACTATAATAAGGCATCATGTGAGCGATGAGAGATGTAGCAGTCGTGTAGGAGTACTATTATGAATTAGTAAATAGGTATCCAAATCCTTAAACCAAAACATAAAGTGGGCTATGGAAATGAATGCCTTAAAATTTCGGAGCTTAAAAGCCCACTTTGGATAGTGATCGTTGAAAAATATATTGTTACACAGGTTTTTGTTATCTCAATTTATTTAAACACAACTTTTACAACAACTATTCAACTGATAACATTAACATGTAACGTCTATCATAAAACTGAAAACTGACGTCAAGATCATCCTTATAGGTATAGCTTCTCGAACTGTCATCTAGAATATTCTTGACGGGTAATGACATTTTCAGACATTTCGGGACTATTCCATCTTCTTTTACTTGTACTTTTACTTATTACGACCGCAGCACACAGTAGGGCGATGAGTAATATTCCACTTCTTTTTCTATCGGTACGTTTCCTATAATAGCCGCAGGCTACTACAGGGTGCTCCGTAACAATATTTTTTCACATTAGGTACAGTGCTAAAGCTTTTATTCATTAAAAGGGAATCTATTTATTTTACTGTTCCCATTATTCAAAAGTTACCGAGATTAGTTTAAGCTAGCGAATTAAATTTGTAACAAAAGAATTTATTTCGCAACGTTAAACCGCTGCAAGGAGCAGATTTAATAATAATGCTCTATAAGGTATCTAATTAGAAGACAGAAATTGCGTTTCTAGACAAAATTAAATCAGTCTAGTGTTAAATCACCATTCGTTAGTGTCTCCAAAGTTGCTCGGATAAGATTTTAAAGCGCGGAAGGTAAAGGAAAAACGAAACTCTAAGAAGTAATGTAGAAAGACAGATGTCTGATAATATCAAGTGGATATATGAATAAGAGTTAAATAAAGTTACGTTTAATTAATAGATCGAGGATCCGTTTATTTTTAAATCATTTTATGAAACCTTTTTCTTTATTGAATAAAAAAGTTTGCCTTTGTTAACTGAAATAAACTTAAGTTAACAAAGTCGAAAGATAGTTCTTTTATCAGAGCGTGTAAAATTTCCATCGTGTTGAAGTTATAGTTAATTTTGACTGAATAGCTCATCTAAAGCATTCGTTAGGAAAACTATTGAGATTGATTTTTTTTTGTTTTACTCTTACCGAGAAGACGAAGCTATTATATATTCAAAACCAAAACCACAGAAGGAATTGAAGTTGGAGTGTTTAGCAGTGACGTCAGTTGGTAGGTGGAGAGATGGGTAAATGTCAAATAAGTAATTTTAACTTGTTACCAGGGGAACCGAGCAACCGTATGTATTTATGGGTTACAACTCATTATTTAGACAAGTTTTATATCCCAAATCATAATTCTACAAAAAATCCACAAAGCCATTCACACTGTATTAAACTATTTACGTGATTACACGAAGTTGTTAACGGGATTACACGACATTGTTATTAGCGTGTAAGAGAACTGCGAAAAACAGTTCTAACTTCTATCCCTGGAACGACGAGAACTAAGTTATCTGAAAGTATTGGTAAACACCCAATCATCTTCCAAACGGAAACTCACGCAATTGAGAAATTGATCCACAACATCGATAAAAACTATCGCAAACCAGAGATTATTATCACACTTGATAGCCATCAAAGCGCTGAGCTTTTATGTATCACCTCAAAAATTGTCTGGAGATTGCAGAGAGTGTCGCAAGCAAAAAGAATGTGTGGAACCTCTGCCGTTCTGCGAAATCAGCAACAGTAGCACAATATTATGAAAGATTGGGCAGTAACAGAATCTACAATTAGAACGATCTCTTGAGAAGACAGTCTAAGATATTTCTGGGCGACTATAACTTGGAAACATCGAAATTCTGTATATTTTATATCTGAGCAATGGCAAGCTCTTGATATCATGCGTTATCAAGAATCCTTACTGGGTATTTCCGACTCAATGGATACCTTAGTAGATTTAGAGTAGTAGAATATATTTATTGAGTGCCGATTAGATGAGGAGGAGGGCTAACCTCCATTCACATTCTGATGGAATGTGTGGTACTACAAATCCAAGGGGCACTATAATCGTCTTCTATGCTCTGTCAACTTAGGAACAACTTTAAATCCTAAACTTACCTATGAAGAAAGGACTGACAGGGTTTGTCGAGACTATTTCCTTGCCAGGGACACAATATATCTTTTAGGCCGCAGTATATCCAGCACCTCATAACAACATAATGTAACAGCATTATTTACTTACACAGCGACTAACCAAAAAGTAAAATAATATCCTAGAGGTCGACAGCTGGTGGATGATGACGATAGTGAGTTGCAATGTTGGAACCAACACTTACAAAAAGTGACTAACAAATGTAAAATGCCTCCCATTGTAGGGAGACGGGCATTTGGAAAAACATGGGGATTAAAACCAAAAATGGCCCACTGGCTATATTCGGCAATTGTAAGCCCCATGATAACTTATGAAACGGTTGTTTGGTGGCCCAAAATAAACCAGACAACAGCCCTCAATACCCTCTTAGGAGTTCAGAGGTTGGCATGCTTTTGTATTGCACAAGCACTGAGAAGTACACCGACAGCCTCTATGGAAATCATTCTAAACCTCCCACCCCTTGACCTAGTCATACAGGGGGAGGCCATAATAAGTGCATACAGACTGGACATATCCAACAACTTGAACCCACTGTGACATAACATACCAGAATAACACATGAAGTAAATGATTCTATATTAAATATGGGATCAGATCACATGACACCTCTCCTAACCTTCAACAGACTCTTCCAGGTCAGCTGCAACTGGAACGAGGTAAATAAGGAGATAGATAAATACTTGCAAGGAAACAGGCTCTGGCGTACACGAAGTTAAACCCAAATGCGACATCATCGTCTCACTGGAAAACATACCACTGTATTTCTGGCTGAAATGCATGCAATAGAGTTGTCTATTGAAGAGAATTTAAGAAGTACAAAAAACAAACCATCGTAATTCTCTCAGCCAAGCAGTCTTAAAGGCTTTTGATTCAAACAGAATAAAGTCAAAGCTTGCCTAGAACTGCCTTGGAATACTAAATGATCTGGCATCCCACAACAAGGTAAAACTAGCGTGGGTACCAGGGCACAAAGGTATCCAAGGAAATGAAAAGGCTGATGAACTCACCAAAGAGGGATCAGAACTACCATTCATATGACCCGAACCTGTATTTGGGATAAGCAAAATCTCTGCTCGACAGGCAGAGAACAGGTTGACAACCACAAAACACCAAATTCACTGACAACAGATAAAAGGGCACAGAATCAGTAAGCTTATGCTAAGGGGACCAAACCCACGCATGGCCACTGAGGCACTACAACTCGCAAGGCCTCAGATATCCACCATTGTAGGATTACTAACGGGGCACTGCTTGCTAAAACACCTTCATGTGATGGGATTACACAATGATCCCACTACGTGTAGACTCTGCATGGAAATGGAAGAAACCTTATACCATGTGAGGCAACCAATGTCAGTGATATTTAAAATATTAATTAATTTTTATTAAGTACAATTTTTGAGTTATGGTTAAATATAAGCTGAAGTAAAACTAAAATAGTGGTTTAGATTACCTCTGATTTTTTCTGGTACACAAATCATTTCTTCTTAAAAACCCTTAATTCTAAATTCAAACATAAAATACTTATCGATACTTATACCAGATTAATTCCTAATAAGAGGCCACCAATGTTAATCAACAGCTCTCAGTCTTGATACCAACAGTAATCAAGCGTCAATATCAAAGACTGTCCAATCTTTTAGTTGGAATAGTATAGAAACATAGTATACCGTATAGCTCTTGTAGACATAGTGTGTAAAAGTTTAGGAAATTCTTACACGACATTCTTCTTATACGATATAAAGAAGTTTGGTAGATACATACTAGTTTGATATTGTTACGTCGTGGTCCGTCAGTGTACAGTTTTCGGACTTTTTGTAGCTCAAATTTTTTTTGACAACCTCACGCTTTATTTTGAATAGTTCGAACTTCTCCAAGGTTTGGTTGAGTCCGCTTGACTCAAAATACAACCTAGAGAGGAGTATTTATTAATGAATTATACTTTAATTGTTACTGATAATCAATGATAAAAAGTAATACTGTTAGAGTCAGCGAATTAGTATACCGGTGCCACTGAGGCTGCCGGTACCACAGCGCGCTCGACGCATCATCCTAGAGAGAATGAGATGACTTGAATTTTGATCGAGCGAACGCAAGCAAGTAGGCGTTAGTGCCCTTTAAAGCTATTCTTTATTTTGTTATTTAATTAATTAGATTTAAAACATTGTTTAGGAGATATCAAATAAAACATCATAAAGCCATGTTAAGACGAGTTTTGTGAAGTGGCTATACAGGGTGTTATAGTATAAAACAATAATTTTGAAGTTAATTCGATTTAATAATTCCACTAGTCGATGGCAATCGGAAAAATACACAGAAAACACAATATACAATATACAAAAAAGGAGAGAATTCGTATAGCATGTAAGATGCCAAATATATATTACCTATTTAAAATATATAAACCGCATCATACTTAGGTTCTTTGGTGTACGCCCACAATTTTTTTTTTTTTTTTTTCACCTCTTGTCGCGGAACTTTAGCTCAAATCTGAGCTATTGCTAAGAACTCAGGACTTGAATGATTTTTTTTTAGACCATTTACCTTCAAGACTCATATGCTGATTTTGCATATTCATCAAGTTAATACAACTAACGATATTTGATTAATACTTTTAAAAGATTGTGAAATCAGCAAAATTCACAAATTTTATTGTGAATGGAAATATAAAAATTGAGAATTGTTTAATATTTTATTACTGTAATTTGAAATAAACTTACTTATTGCCGATGAATTATATATAAATGTGAATATATAAAATTATGAAATTTGGAAAAACTTACTATGTATTTAGAATTAAGATAACTACTTGTCTCATCTGTTGAGAATCTTAAATTCTTTTATAAACAATATCCTTTATAGCGTTTGTCAAGAAGCCAATCCAATACTAGCAGCAACCCATTACAAATAAGAAATAAAGGTAATTTTTGATAATATTTCGAATGTGTTAATATAAGTCTAGAAAATTGTTAACGAAACTTGAAGAATTATTAAATTAAACGAGTACTTTAAACTCATTTAAACAAGAATTTAATTTTAGCTCTCCCTGTAATAAAAAAAGCAACGTTATTCCATATAAAGAACCAATCCTATAATTGTTTGAAGTAGAAACGTGTAATAAATTATTGAACCAACTAAAAAAGGTCATAGTATAAGGACTATAAGCAATTGATTATTTTATTACCTAATTGGTATAACAGCTTAACCGAGATCTTTCAAGTACTAAATACTGGAACCAACAAAGTCTAGTCACAATTATAATTGCTCAATTTAAATGCGTTTCTCATGTAGAGCAAACAATGTGATTGCAATTTTAGGTGGTAGGTAGTGAAAGGTCACTATCTCTATAAGAATCTAAACTAGCCACAACTCATTTACAATTTGCATATTATTTCATCATGCTCACTACGGTGTGACTAATGTAATAGCGAAGTAATTTGCCAGTGTGCAAATAAATGCGAAAGAAAGTTTATGGGAGAAGTTTCGTATTTGATTTACGATCTTTTTTTTTATACTCGTATGTTCAAGCATAATGTACTAGGAGAGGAAATCTTATTTATTTACGACGAAGTTATGATACGTTTTGTGTTTATTTTCGAGAACAGCAGTATTTACTTCAACAGGATTGCGGTGTTGTGGTTAAATTCTGCAAGGATATAGACTGAATATATGAAAATTTAATAAAGATTGTGTATTATTGTTTTTTAAAATCTACAATATTTTTTCATATACAGGGCGTTTCAAAATGAAAAGTACATTCGTCAGTCGTAAGGTGGGGAATTCAAAACTACCCACTATGAACAGATGATACTCCATGACAAGGCACACCTCATAACCTTTACTCGGAAAGCAAGGTTGGAGGTCTTAGAAACTCCTACAAAATGAACCAAGTAAAATATCTGGGTCTAATCCTAGATAGCAAACTTACTTGGAACCAACACTTACAAAAAGTGACCAACAAATGTAAAATGTCTCTCATTGTAGAGAGACGGGCATTTGGAAAAACGTGGGGATTGAAACCAAAAATGGTCCACTGGCTATATTTGGCAATAACAAGGCCGATGATAACTTATGTAGCGGTTGTTTGGTGGCCAAAAGTAAACCAGAAAACAGCCCTCAATACCCTCTCAGAAGTTCAGAGGCTATGTCAGCCTTTGTATTACAGGAGCACTGAGAAGTATACTGACAGCCTTTATGGAAAGCATTCTAAACCTCCCACGAGAGAATTTAAGAGAAAAGTACAAAAAACAAATAGCCAATCAGCCTAAAAGGCTCTTATTAAACTTATTAAAACTAACCAAAGATACACGACTATTCTAAAGATAGTACCTGAATACGGTGAAAACAGGGGAATACAATAGACCCAAGAGGCCACAGTGTTTTTGGCCAAACCTAACCCTGCTTATAACCGACAAAGATAAAGATATGTATTTTGTATAATTTTTTATGTGACCAAAACTCACTAAACACTCGGTAAAAAAATTTAAAATCTTGTAGATATTTGCTTAGGGCGAAGTCACGGTAGAAGAAGTAAAAGCGCGGCCAGGGCCCTTATTGTGAGGCCAAAATTCGAAATGTTATGGGAACGATCTGCAATTTGGTATTAGGGCGTTTTTGAGGTCGCTGATTACGATTCCGTTATCAGAATTAACAAATTAAAAATAGCGAATCTAATGTAACGTAGTTTTACACAAAAAAAAAACTTGTTAAAAATTAAAGAAATTTAGCAACTGGTCTAAAACGTATTGTTTTATGGTTAATGGGGCTTGTGACTAAGAAATATCAAAAGTGAAAAAAATTTAAAGGCAACTTTCGGCAACTGGAAATCTATGAATCAGATGCAACAAAAATCTTTTAAAAACATTTATTGTTTCTGACGATAATTTTTTCTTGTAAACTACAGGCGATATTATAAAAAAATCGTTACAGGCATCCTGCGTATCTTCGGATATTTGACCAATAGGTAACACTGAATTTGTATTATTTCTGGTCCATAAATTAAAAGTTAGACTAAAGTAGGCATGTAACACAATTGAAATGAATTAAAGAATGTCCTAGCTAATCCCACGGTTTATTTCCCAAAAGTGTCCACATTAATATCATGATGGAATACCTTGCTATAACAAAAAACTAATGTATAATATCTTGATCAATTCCAGTTATTTGTGCAGATTTTTCATATTAAAAAAAAAAACATCAAACAGTATTTCCACCGCTCCGTGCGTTTCTGCAGCGCCAATTCATTTATGTAATAATGGACTATTTTTGTGTATACTGGCAATATAATTTTTAATAGAATTCGCAATTAAAAAGTATATATGTTAGTTTTAATAAAAGTAAGTATATGGATTTGTAAAACAAGTGAAACATTAATTTACTATTATTATATCTCTTTAACGATTTAACTAAAAAAGTATAATCAATAAAAATCAATAATAAAATATAGGCAGGCAACAGTATTTACAGAAAAACAACAGGAAAATATATGAGAAGTGGCCTAAGTCTAATAAGTTGTCTTTAAAGAATTAACTTATTGTGTCAAAATAAAAAAATACCATCAAATAATAGCGTGAAGTTAAAATGTATAAACAGAAGGATTGTTATTCATATATATTCATTTTTTTGTTTAAAAGAAAACATAGAATGAATGATTAAAACTGGTTTCCTATCAGTACGTCAAAAAATTGCATTCCAGCCACATACAATAATCAAAGGCAGAAATCTAGTTCTTGCTGAACATTTAAGATTAAAAGGATCTTGAAGAACATCATAAAATGATAATTTATTGTTTATTTAAAACCTTTTAAGTTCCCGATCTCTACTGCTACTTCCAGTATTACTGTTAATATTACAAAAATAAAGGTAATTTTTCTTATTGGAAACTGTAAATGATCATTTCAGCAATCTGTCTGAGGTTACGATGCAGTATAATATTTTTCTTTTTTTCCTTCTCTTCTTTTATAGCTATTTAGTTTTTCAGTACCTAGCACTGAGTTCTACCTGGCTTGCCAACAAGCGTGTGTTAAGGCTTTTATAGCTGATTTTTGTAAAATAAACCTTTTTTTAAAAACGAAACATCGACACTAAACCCATACAACAATAGAAGAAGACAAGGAAAAAAGAAGAAATTTATGAAATGTCCTTCAGAAAAAGTATTGGAACCTATCAAACAAATAGCACTGTTATATAATAGTTATTGGAAATATCTTAATACATCAGATAAAATTAGTAATTTAAACAAATTAAAAACAAATATAAAAACAATCCTAACTTAATCATATATATCTTTCAATGTTATTTCTTCAAATTACAACATAGCCGATTTTAAATCGACCCCCTCTTCTCACTGAATATCATCATTTTGGAAAATCAACATTCCCAATATAAATACCTCAATTACCACATACACTAAGCATACAATCAATACCTTATTACTAGAAATATGTACTAGAAAAATCTACTAGAAATATGTACTAGAAATATGTACTAGAAATATGTACTAGAAATATGTACTAGAAATATGTACTAGAAATATGTACTAGAAATATGTACTAGAAATATGTACTAGAAATATGTACTAGAAATATGTACTAGAAAAATGTACTAGAAAAATGTACTAGAAATATGTACTAGAAATATGTACTAGAAATATGTACTAGAAATATGTACTAGAAATATGTACTAGAAATATGTACTAGAAATATGTACTAGAAATATGTACTAGAAATATGTACTAGAAATATGTACTAGAAATATGTACTAGAAATATGTACTAGAAATATGTACTAGAAATATGTACTAGAAATATGTACTAGAAATATGTACTAGAAATATGTACTAGAAATATGTACTAGAAATATGTACTAGAAATATGTACTAGAAATATGTACTAGAAATATGTACTAGAAATATGTACTAGAAATATGTACTAGAAATATGTACTAGAAATATGTACTAGAAATATGTACTAGAAATATGTACTAGAAATATGTACTAGAAATATGTACTAGAAATATTGCTAGAAATATGTACATCTTCATAATAAGCAAATAACCAAAATAAACAAAAATATTCACGGATGCTTCCAAATTAGATTATGCAGCATATATACTGGCGAAGCTACAGCTATTCTGGAGAAATTAAAACTGTGCATAGAAACAACCATGGATTAAACAATTATATCCAAAAAATCCAATCATTCAGAAAATAAAAGAACCCCTTCGGGTCTCGCAAGATGAATCAAAAACAATTGAATTTTTAGGGGAACCTTCGCATGTAGGTATAGCTAGGAACAAAAAAGCTGCCAAAAACAATGTAGAACTATATAGTAATCTAATACCATCTTCAGAGCATAGTCATAATATTAAAGAACGCATTTAAAACATATGGGAAATTAAGTGTAATCAGCATAGTTCAAAACCATACAAAAAATTAAAATTACCAAAATCCCGAAAAGGCCAAACCAAAATAAATAGACTCAGAATCGGACATACAAACATTACGCATCAATGCCTCTTCAAGAAAGAAGCCCGTCTGCAATTATAGGCCCATATCACTAATTACTTACTTAAATAAGATTTTTTAAAAAAACAGATTAACACATTTATAGGTATGTAAAATTTGGTTTCTGAAAAGCAGTATGATTTCAAAGAAAAATCTTCAACTGTTGACGCTATCATAAACCTGACAAAACGAATAGAGAAATCCTTAGAAAATCGTAAGCCCTGCTTGTCTTTTTATAGGTTTAAGCAAGGCTTTTGATGAGCCAACCGATGCTTATTGAAACTCTATAAAATATAGGAATCAGAGGGAATGCATTAGATTTGTTTAGAAACTATTTATATTCAAGAAAACATCTGATAAAAGTCGGAGATAAAATAAGTGAAGAAGAAGTCATTCAATACGGTGTACCACAAAGTACTGTTGTTGGGCCAATTTTATTCAATTTATATGTAAATTACCTATTTAGTTTAAACACAACTGGCGGGAGTATATCGGATACGCGGATGGTACTGCCATTTTGAATGAAGCTGATACTTGACAACAACTGAAAGAAA
Organism: Psylliodes chrysocephalus; assembly: GCA_927349885.1. Classification (NCBI taxonomy): domain Eukaryota; kingdom Metazoa; phylum Arthropoda; class Insecta; order Coleoptera; family Chrysomelidae; genus Psylliodes; species Psylliodes chrysocephalus. Next base: position 28,424,918 of record OV651820.1, read on the forward strand.
AATTATAAATGGACATTAAGTTAATAAAAAACTGGTTTAGCTACAAACTACTTGAATCTAAACAAAACCAAAGTTATGCCTTCAGTTGTAACGCTACTTGCCTAAACTATCTTCAACAAATCAATATTGACAATAACAGTGATATATACAGCATTAAGAAATAAAATATTTAGGTATTTACTTGGACTGTCACCTGAGGTGGGATCAACATGACGATTATGTAGTAAATAAATTACAAAAAATTATTTATAGATAAGACATTTAAAAGAGTTTTTGTCAACTAAAATACTAAAACAATTATATTTTTCACTTGTGGATATGAGATATGAGATCTGATCATTCAAATGGGAAATCATTCGAATATTCGATGATTACCAACATTCGAATTAATTCGATTATACCAATATTATTCGAATCATTTGAAATGTAATAATTGAAAATGTAATAATTAAAACTATAATAAACGAACGAGAGCGACTTCAAGGAACCTATTTTCAAATTATGGGAGTACTCATTTCTCTCAAGATTTTCATGAGAAATGCCATATGTCAACGTGGAAACAGTATTTTTATAGCCAGTAAGAACTGGCTATAAAAGATAGAGATCTCTCGAGTTTAAAAATAGGTCCCCAGGTGACTTGTTGAAATATGGAGTAGAGTAGATTGTCAAAATTACTAGTTTCTTTTAATTAGGTACACATGCAACGATTTTGAGTCTTGGCTTTTAGTGTACCACGATCTAATTGGATAGATCTGTCGGGGAATCCCCTAATCACTCCAATCAGAACGCAGTGCATCGACGTCTTAAGCCAAAACGGTTGTATGAAAAATAAGGATATGGTCCGATATTAACCAACTACTAACCGCGAGTAACCAGGATTTTTTGACAGCGGTTTCTGAAAAAACCTAATTTCTTGGTTAAATTTGGACCACGGCCGAGATTTACGTCACTTTTATGACAGATTGACATTCGACTTAATAGTAACCGTAAAAATATTGCGGTTAGTGAATTGACGTCACCATTTTCAAGTAACCACGTCCCTAATTGAACCGATTTTTCAGGAATCTCAAGCAGAGCGGTTAATTTTGGACCTTAAAGTAAACATTGACTTTAACGTTTTAGACTTTAAATAGTTAATTGTCAATATATTAACTTTCGACACAGTGATCTTGAACTACCCAATCATTAATGATGGTATATAATAAATCATTCGAATGATATGATTCGAATACTCGATAAATTTGATTTTCAATCCGAGTATTCGATTATGACGATCATTCGATTATACCCTTCACTAATCTGAGATACGGAATACCGGTATGGGATGCAGCAGCACGTACCCATATAAATCCATTAGAGATTCTTCAGAAAAGAATAATAAAAATGCCATTACTAAATATAACCACAAAGAACCGCAGCTAGATCACCAATACAACACCAGACAAAAGGATCTACTTACCCACCCATTTGTAAGAAAAACATGTTTACAAAAAGCATACTCTTATATTATTACTAGAGCTATAAAAAATATCAAAACTGTAAATATATTTAAGAATCGCTTAAGAAAATGTTTACTAGGCACTCCAAGATTATTTGTGAAAACCTGATAGAATTATGTGAATATTATTTATTTCACATGGACCTTCTATTGCACATATTTTATTATATCTTTATTATACTTTTAATGTATCTATTTCATCTGTATTGTATGTATATTGTGTTTTTATTTTATTTTTATTACATTTTTATTGTAGATATATCTATTAATTATTGAATAATGTTCATTTCGAAACAAGTAAACTAGTACTTATCGATATTTTAACTTTATTTATATCATTACGTTTTTTTGTTATATTTATATATACTTGTATAATTAAAGTTTATTATTATTATTATTATTATTATTTTTATTATCTGATACCTGTACCACAGAAGCTGTGCCTGTACTGTTTAAGTGTCGGTTAAACATGGGCTCAGCGAGAGCCCAAAATACTCCCAAGAAAGAAAAACTACTATTATCTCGGAAAGCTTTAAAAACATACGAATAGAGTTATTGAATTCCTAAAATTGACGTCTTTGTACAACCAAATTTAAGTTGTTTCTTTTATAAATTTACTGTATTGTATATACCAGTGCTCCGCAACCTTTCCTCATCTGAGGCACACCAAACTGCTCCCTAGAATTTCGTGGCACACCAAAATCTAAAATATATTTATAGCAGTGGCGTAGCTAGGTCGGGGGTCAGTTCACTCCATGTATACTAATTATTTATGGATGTCCAAACTACCTTAGTTTTTTTTATTGTTTTAAAATGTGAAGAAGCCCCTTTCAGATTTGGGGCATCAAAATTTTCACTCAGGACATAATACATATTTTTTTTTTATTTTTTTTTATTATTCAGATAGAATGAAAAATACAAATAGGTACATACATGAGAACTATACTAAATACTAGGTAGGACAGGTAGGTATACTAAATTTACTTCTGTTGACACGTCAATAGTAATAAATATTTTGACATGATGATGACTGATTAATGTGATACCTGCGCTTGCTTCGTTGAACACAAAAGTTTTATATTCGGCTCAATTTTAGACAGCGCAACTCTCATTTCTTGGTCAAGATCTTTTAAGCATGACCGTTTATCATTTTTAATTAATACAAGCGTTGAAAAACTTTGCTCACATAAATATGTTGTGGAAAACATAAGTAGTGTGAAGATGGCCTTGTCGGTGATGCGTGGATATTCTGTCTTGATGGAAATCCAGAAAACATCTAACGGAACTTCGTCGAATTTAAGTTTTAGGGTCATATCATTACTTAATTCTGTGAACTCCTCTCGAGTTTGCAATGGCAGTGCTTCCGTGGAACTTATTGCATTGGTTGCGAAAGGATTTCGAATCCAATTGTATTGTTCCGTGTTGATAGAATGGAAATAGTATTCAAATTTTTGTTGAAGCATACTTAAATGTTGTTGGGCCAAATCCACAATCAACTGCTTGTTTTCGATCGTACTGTGGTTGGTCCTGTGATACATTTCTAGACATCCTTTTTGCAACTGTTCCTGCCAAAGTTCAAGTTTCTTTTTGAACCCTTGTAATTTATCGGAGCACGTCAATATATTTTCATTCCGTCCTTGCATTTTTTTATTAAGTTCATTCAGATGTTCGAATATATCCGCCATGTATGCAAGTTTGGCTATCCAGTATTCATCATGAAGGTGCTGGCATAGATCGTACATATCTTGACTTGAAAGAAACTCACGCACTTCGTAGCGAAGTTCAAACAGTCGAGCTAAAACTTTTCCCCGGGATAACCAACGAACTTCTGTATAAAACAGTAAGGATTCATGTTCGCTTCCCATTTCTTCACAGAGTATTCCAAAGATTCGCGAATTTAAGGCTCTCGATTTAATTATGTTTATGATCTTAATACATTCATTCATTGTGATCGAAAGCTGTTCGGGCAAATTTTTGACCATCAATGCTTCTCGATGTATGCAGCAATGTGTAATTTGTATTGACGGATTTTTTTGTTTTACACAAGATACAAAACCTTTCTTACTGCCCATCATTGCAGCAGCACCATCTGTACAAATAGCAACGCAATTGGTCCACTGAATATTATGTATTTTAAAAAAATTATCAGTTACTTGGAAAATTTGTTCACCGGTAGTTCTCTCTGGAACCTCCTTACAAAATAAATAATGTTCTTTAATAGAGTCCTCGTCAACGAAACGTACAATAGCCATCAGTTGTGCTTTATTTTTAATATCGGTTGATTCGTCGATTTGAAGCGCAAAAATTCCAGCCGAAATGATTTTTTTAATTAGTGTTCCCAAAATATCACTTGACATATCTTGGATACGTCTTTTAACAGTATCGGCCGACAAAGAAACTTTACTCACGTCCTTAACTTCGTTTGGCCCAAGCATAAGTCTAACAATTTCCATGCATGCTGGTTTAATAAGCGTTTCACCGATAGTGTGCGGTTTTTTTTGTTGTGCAATTAATTTTGCAACAAGGTAGCTTGCTTCTAATGCCTTTTCAGAAACCGTAACCGCCGATTTCATAAACTGCTTTTGTTTCTTATTTTGATCCAAGCGCCGTTGGAAAAATTGAATGTCTTTTTTGACGCAACTGGGATGATTTGTGATCAAATGACGGTTTAGTTTGCTGGGTACCATTGCTTCATTTGACAACTGTTCACCGCAAATGACGCATTCAGGCTTTGGAGCCGCTTCGTCGCCACACCAAGTGAAACCATATCGAAGGTAGTCTTGATTGTACTTCCTTTTCAGCACCTTTTTTGCTCTTTTTGCAGCACTTATGCTGGAGCTTGTGCTAGGTTCTTCGTCATCTGCTCGTGATTTCAGCAAAAATTTATCCATATTTGAAGCACTATAGTTATTTATAAAAGTAGATACTGCAACAAAACTTAGTCCAGTTCACTTATTTATAAGGCACAAGAATTTATTTATATAGCAATTCACTATTTATTTCACTCTACGATTTATTTGTTTGCCCGCGTATTTATCTGATTCACTTGACTATTCGACTCTCTCTGAGTCTCTGAGCGACGACAGGCGCGCTTATATAGGCAGTGGCGATGTTCAGGAAAACATCGAGTCGCGCCTCGAACGGCACGGATCTTTCTAGTTTAGTCGCCTTCGAGAATCAAGCCGCCGCGCCGCGCCGATAGACGGATAGACGTTTACCATCGGCGCTGTTGTCAGATTGCTTTATTTTTCGCGGGTCTCGCTACAATACGAATCTGATTCGTATTGTCTGCAAGAGCGGCACACCTCAAGTCGGCTTACGGCACACCAGTGTGCCGCGGCACACCGGTTGCGGAGCACTGGTATATACCATACCGCTAATCTTCGTATAAAAAAATTCTTCTTTTATTATTTAAAAATTTTACTCGATAATTTGTGCACACAGCCGTTAACCTTTTTAGTTCCTCTTAATATTAAATGTATTTTTGTTTTATTTTAAAAATAAGGTATCAAAATTCGCATTTATCTTACTGACCTGCATATAAGAAATGTTTCATTAAATTTCTCTGCCAACCTATTACCTATTTACAAAAAAAAGAATAAATTGCCGTAATTACATACAATCCAATGAATGAGCTAGTCCGAATAAATCAAATAGAAAAAATTATTTTCTAATTATATACTATTTGACAGTAGTTAGACAGCATGTGAATATAATCGATAAACATCTAATAACATATTCAGTACGATTATTTGAATTATCAGCAAGGACTTGATTTCCTGTTGCTCTACAACTAATCTTTATTTATCTTTAGCCGATTATTATCGTACAATGGCTACTCATGCATAAAAAAAAACTAGTTCTTTTTCTCTTTAATCCCATTATCGAGTTGAAAAAGTTGTTTAGTCTATAATTAGAGATTTGCAGAAGTTTCTATGTGTACTTTTCTTTGTAAATAACAAATATCTAGTGGAATGCCATTATTTATCAATTATTATTCACAAGAATTGCTCATTATTAATTACATTTAATTTCAACAACTAAAAAATATTCTGACAGAATTGTCATTTACAAAAAATAATAGTAGTCTGGTAACCAATAATATGCACTGTAATTGGTGGAATTCGTATCCTTACAAAATGAAATTTTAGTAAATTGGTGATATGGCCTACTCATTCTTTAAGTAGTCGGGTCATAAAATGGTAATATACAGGTGGTCCAATAGTGTGTGGAAGTTCGATATATCCTATATTATAGAAAATATCAAACAATGTTATTTACAAATCTGTAGATAATATTAATTTGCACATTTCAAAATTATTTTCGATTATACAGAGTGATCCATAACTTCAGAATTGATCAAACCTTTTTTTTTTAAATGGACCACCCTGTATTTAATTGTAAATTTGAATTTCACTGACTTTGCCCTTCAAGAAAATACCAACATGTATGAGGATATACTGGGTAGTTTGGAAGTTTAAACCAATTTTATATGAAAATCGTACTAGGTTCAACCCGCTGTATATTTCAAAAGAAACAATCGAACATCAAAATTTTGTAATGAATCATTTTTAATGATAGTCTACTTTTATAAGAATAGACTAATTTTTTCCTAGCGCAACAGACGTGTACTGATTTGACTATTTTAAAAATAAATTTTGAAACGAATGAATTGACTGATATGATTTTAGTGCTAGGGGCTAGTGATGAAAATTGCTTGTTGGCAACTAGAATTTATAAGCAAAAATAACCTGATCGCAGACAACCTCGTAATGAAATTTTTTAAAATCTGTTGGAAAGAGTCAAACGTACAGGTAAAGCATATCAAAAAAATGATAGAGAAAAACGAACTTTAAATGAACAAAATGAACTCAGTATTCTACTTAGTGTTACCGAAAATCCAAACACTAGTACACGCATCATTATTAAAAAATAAAGTACATCCATACCATATCCAATGTGATCAATAGCTTCTTGAAAACGATTTTCAAAAAAGAATAGCTTTTTGTGAATGGGCAATAGAGGGCATTAAAAATTAAATTATTTTTTTTTCATAAAAACTATTTCACCAACAATCCTTATAAATTAATTACACATAGCCAAACACGATGGTCTATTAACGTTTGGGGTGGTATATTAGAGGACTATGTTATAGGATCACATTTCTTTCATGGTCGTGTAACTGCCGAGGTCTACTTAGACTTTCTGCAGAATCATCTACCACTACTATTGGAAAATGTTCCACTAAATATGAGACGCCGAATGTGAATATTACATGATGATACCATAATTTTGAGAACAGGTGGATTGGAAAAGATGGTCCAGTTATGTGGCCTCCCAGGTCCCCCTTTTTTTTTTTTAATGGCACTGGATAAAACCAAAAGGCCAGACTATTGTAGTAATCCATAATTCTTTAATTGTTTTATCCACTATTGTCACATGATTACATTATTATTATTATATTTTGACTTACAGCTATCAAAATACCTGAGTTTCTAAAGTATCTATTTTTTTATTATATGTATTTTTGACTATTTTTTTTTTTTGAACCACAATTTTGAAAACAGGTGGATTGGAAGAGATGGTCCAGTTATGTGGCCTCCCAGGTCCCTTGACCTCACTAAAGTAGATTTTTTTGTGGGGTTTCGTAAAAAACGAGGTTTATAAAACTAGTCCATTAACTAGCGAGGAAATGAAGGAAAGAATAAGACAAGTGTTCGCGAGTATAGATGTACAATGTTTGAAAAACGTTCAAAGATAATTTGAAGCTAGATTACAACATTGTATTGCAGTTGGAGAGAGTCACTTTGAGCAGATTTTATAATAGCTTTTTTTTTCATTTTTTAATATACTAATGTTGCATTCTAAAAAAATTAAAACAACTTATTTTTGACTCATATTTTTTTCATTCAAATATAAAATATCTTCTAAACTGTTGTGTTTAGGGATAGGGACAAACGAACGTATAATTAAAGTACTTTTAGTAGAGATATGAAATACAGGGTGAACCTAACCTTAAAAGTAAATAAAGTAAATTCAGTTGATAATAAATTGTAGCTATGTACCTTAAAAATATAAACTGATTAAACAGTATATTTTAACAGGAGTTTAAATCAAATTACATTGTGAATTTAGTTATAATTAACCGTTTTTAACATTTCATCAAAGAATCTCGCTAGACTGTTGTGTTTTGGGATAGGCAATATTTAACTCAAACGAACGTATAATTAGAGTACTTTTTAGTAGTGATATGAAATACAGAGTGTTACTTTTAAAAAAATTGAGAAAATCATGTATCTGAGTTTTGACTCACCCTGTACACGTCTGTTGCGCTAGGAAAAAAATTAGTATATTCTTATAACAGTAGACTATCATTAAAAATGATTCATCAAAAAATTTTGATGTTCGATTGTTTCTTTTGAAATATACAGAGGCTATATAGGATATATCAAACTTCCACACACTATTGGACACCCTGTATATAGTGTGGACCACCAGGAACTGCATCGATCTATATCTCAGAAACTAAATGTAGGAAAAATTTGAAAATCTGGGAATCCAACCTAAGATAAGTAATAAAAACTTCCTTATAGAAACAATTGATAATTGGAAAAGTAATTTTTGACATAAAAACAATGTCAAAAACGCTTTGACTTAGGTACAGGACATAAAATATGCCTAGAATTTTGAGTAGAATTCAAAAAATGTAATAATGTATAAATTATTGTATTTAAAATAAGCGACCTAAGATTTATTTTCGATATAATGAAAAGTTCCTAATAGATGAACATATTCAAGATATCTAGCAAGTTCCCATATTTTCAAATTTTTCCTGCATTCAGTTTTTGATATATCAATCGATGCAGATTCTGGTGGTCCACCTCATATACATGTGTAGAGAATAGTAGTGTTTCTACACCCACACGGATATAAGCTAATCTACGCACAAAACTACTGCTATTGCGTTCAACTGAATGAAAATATTTCATATCCATTTTAAGTAATAAGAACACTGCAGAAAATGAAATTACTCGTAATTTAATTGATTTCATATAGTTTTTATTAAAATGTATGGTTTATTTTGTAAATGTAAACGAAATAATAATATAAATTCTATTATTAATTGAATTATTTCAGGATTTAAAAGATATAAATGTTTCGAGGTCGGCTTGTTGTTTTGTAGCTTATCTTTTAAATAACCTATTGATATTATAAAAACTATGCAAACACTTTAAAATCATCGAAAAATTATAATCGCCACTCGATAATAACAAAATTGGAAATTAAAAAAAAAAAAATATTGTACAAACATCAACAAAATACTTTTTGTCATCTCGTTTATAATTTTTCTAATATATCCCTGCCACTCCTTATCAATGGGAAGAGACCACCGTAGTAGTTTACGAACCGTATTCTGTACTTACAACTATTCTAAATGTATTACTTAGACAAACAAAATTATTTTATAAAAAATTATGTTTTATTGTAAAATCAAAATAAATATATTGTAGTTGTACTTTTTTCACTAGTGCGTAAAGTGAAAAAACTAACTTTCATATTTCTAATATTAGTGGATAATGTGTAAGGTAGTAAAAAAAATATAGTATGCAACAAGTGTGTAAATTTACCCTTTTTGGACGAACCTGAATGTTGTTGCACTCGCCTACGGCTCATGCGACAATCACACGAGTCGAAAAAGGGCCTTTACACACGAGTTGCATAAATATTTCCCTTTTTCAACTGCAAATAAAACCGAGGATAAACTACACAACATAACGGCAAAAAAATGTTAATTAATATAAAATACCACATCACTTTACAAAACCAAAGGCAATACATACTTATTGTTATGTAAAAATATATATTAGTCCAAAGCAATATTTCATTTCTCTGTTTAATTATAAATTATTACAAAGCATTAAACAATATTCATACCATTTTCCCTGTTAATTAGGTTAACTACTTCATAACATGTTTTTCTTTATTATTTTAATGACGATATTAAAAAAAATTAACCATAATTAATAGCAATAAATATTTCTGCAAGCGAAGCTTGTTAAACCCTTTCTTAAAAAAAAAATATTAATATTATATAGTGTGATGATTAAAAAAAATATATAAAAATTACTTTAAAATACAAAAAAAAATAGCAAATACGAACTGATTTTTTTACTGGAAATATTGATCGTTGATGGATTGCTACGTTTTTATCTTGATTTCATATAATTTTATTTTTCAGATGACATATGCAAGCAGCTTGTGACACATAACCAAAGAAAACAGTAACTGGCCATCCTAATAATCCAGAAGCACTTGAACTTAACATGTACAAATATCTTGGCTTATGTCTAGTATTAACTTGCACCGCAGGGGTCCATGATCCAGATTCATGGCATCCTTATCAACACCATGACGTATATCAGGGAATTCAACAGTCACCATTAGAGACTTATCAAGAAGAGCAAGTACAGTAAGTAAATATTCTTTTTTTAATTATTACACCTTTAGGTAATTAAGTTATTTTTGCCAAAATAACAATTTTATTTTTTATAAAAGCATATACGATGTTTGAAAAAGCATTCTTAAAAAATATTAATAGTAGCAAAATGGGCACAGTAAAGAAATTTTTAGTTTATTTGTTGATACGATAATTTTTAAATCTATATAAAACAAAAATAAAAGGCGAAAACTGTTTTTTCTTACGACCACTTAGGAAAGTGACACATATCACACTATACAGTCTTATGGAAATTGCCATATATCACACGCGTATGAATAAGAATTTACTTTCCACCCGTGTGCGAATATGCTACTTTCCGCAATTGTTGTAAATTAGATCCTAGATATTTATGTTTAACAATTATTATTAAAATAATTTTAAAATAACTAAGTTATGTTTGCTTTTTTATTCTAGTTAAACACATAACCGATTAGATCATTCAATTGACGCAAGGCCTTCTTGATTTAAATGTTAATTTATTGGGGATCAGCCCTGTTTTGTTAAAGACTAATTTTCAACATAATTTCAATTTTGAGAAGTCAAGAATGTCTCAGAAATGTTCATCAAATTATTTTACTCTAGAGTAAAGTGTTTTTTATGATGCAGATTTGTCGAAAAATTATAAAAACAGTTGTTTAAATTGACGATCTAGGTCGATTTACCAAATTTGAAAATCCTCGAACAACTATGATTTATTCATTTATTTTATCAAGATAGCGGCTTTTCGGTAACAGATACGTTAAAAAATTATTTAGAAAAATGACTTGAAATCAAAATATTCAGTATTCCAAATTACAAAATCCTCGGCCAAATTTGATCTTCCATATTAACAAAATAAATAAAAAATCATAGTTGACAGAGGATTTTCAAATTTGGTATATAGACCTAGATAGTGATTCTAAACAACTATTCTTTATAACTTTTGGTCATATCTGAAAGGCACTTTATTCTGAAGAAAAAAATGATTTTTGAAAATTTCCAAGACATCCTTGATTTCTCAAAACTAAAATTATTTAATCAAGCAGGGCTGAACCCGAAGAAATAAAAAAATTTAATAGAGAATTGTGTACCTTTTTCAAGAGTCATTTCACCTATCCGGAAACACTCATATGGTTCAAAATATTTACACATACAGTTACAATTATATAATACAGTTTTAATAATTTTAAGAAATTGTGATTTGAGATAAAAGCAGATGTAGAAATAACATGTCACATGATGGTTGTGATTGTAAAAAGGTATTATATATAACAAAAATTAGTGGCAATAACCAGTCAGAATACCTGTGACTAGGCGCAGATTCTGTCTAGTCATAGTCAAGTATTTGTTTGCTGCAGTGTTGTCAGGATAACTTAAGAGCTCTCTGGCAACTATGCAGTTTCTTGTTTCATCCAATCTTTCCTTGAATTTTACAAGGTAATGTTCTTTAATTAGGTCTGTCACTACCGATTTTGTCAGGCCAATAGAAGGGCCAGATCCAAAAAGTATTTGGTTGGCTCCTTTCTTGGCTAATGAATCAGCAAGACGGTTACCTTTCGATGTGGTCTGACCATTGAACCATCTTAAGGTTACCACATTGTTGATGGATACTTCTTCGTGACAGTCTAGTACTAACCCTGAGTAAATTCGTGGTCTGTTCAGGATGAATAGTGCTTGTCTGCTATCTGTATAGATGAGCATGTTCTTTCCAGTGATTTGTTTGAATGGAACGATATTTTCAATGAAAAGGAATATACCTCATATTTGATTTGCACGCGCAGTATTAACCGAACACGCTTGCCGTATAAACAGAACCAATGACAATATTGACAGATGACAGAAAGTTCATTAGTCTTGACAGTTGACAGTTAAAATGGTCTCTCAACCTTCCTTACGAAGTTTGGAATTTTAAAAGTATACACAATTTATACACCTGTTATGGTGCGCCCACGCGATAAATAATTTGCGAAAATAACAACTTCAAAATCCCAAAAAACTGTAGCCATGATCTTACCAGCTGATGGGACCACACGAAATTTTCGAGGGGGGAAGGGAACCTCTATGCCGCCATTCCATGCTTTGTTTTTTGGATTTTGGATCAAAGTAATGAACCCATGTTTCGTCGACCGTAAGAAATGTTTACTTAAATTCATCGGGATTCCTGTTAATGATCTCCAAATTTGTCTCCGCTGCAACCTGGCGAATTCGCTTCTGATCTGCCGTCAGCATTCATGGAATCCAACGTGCAGATAGTTTTTTGAGGCCCAATTCCTTATGTAAAATTTTTTCAACGCTTCCAACAGAAAACCTTCATGTCTCTGCTATAGCCTTGACTGTAATATTTCTATCATATAATACCATGTCATGGACTAAATTCACATTTTCTTTGGTCACCACAATTTTGGGGGCTCCGGCACTTTATGCATGTTGACAGGACTCTTTTTCCAGTTTGAAATCTCGTGACCAGTTCTTGATTATCGGGTACGAAGGGGCAGAGTCGCCCAATACTTCTACCATCTTCTTATAAATTTCTTTTTAAAGAGGTACTCGCACCTCTTATCTCAATTTTATCCATTTTTATAAAATCACGCACAACTCAATGAAAAAAATTAATATTCAATATACACGAACTGATGTGCTGATTCCAATTGTCATACGCTAATGTCAAACAATAAGCATTTGCCTGACACTGCATTTGCATTTGTCATTCAACGCCTAACCATGTTGGGGACAATAATTCGTGAACTATCCTCGTAGATAAATAAAACGTAAAGTTGATCAAAACTACAAGCTACAATTGCATTATTTGAAAATTATGACTGTACTCAACTGAAGACTTTCTACATCTAAATTACATTTATTATCGGACTCTATATTTTCTTAAGTTAAAGTTATGTAAAATTTTGAGCCCTACTTAATTAGGGCTAAATGAAAATTACAACTACATAACCGAACGTAAAATCACAATTTTCAGAGTACCGTTTCGATGATAATTGAAGGGCTTTCCCCAGTTTCCCTCACCTATAAGTTAAATGGAACCATTAGTCATCTGTAAGTCGCTCTGGAACGGCAGACCAAATAATAATAAAAGTCGTCCTTATTCCTTATGGCTTAATTTAAAGAACTACATAATCTCTTTATAATAATCGTTAAATAAAAAAACTAATTCCTTTAATTGCAATAATATAGAAAAATTATAGTACGTAACTCGAATTGTAATCCCATTGAGCTATATTTCCAGCTGTAGGACACTGTCTTTTGTAAATAATATTAATTTTTTAATCCAAGGAATGTTCTCCAGTGGTATACATTTTAAATTTAACATTAATCTCCTGCCTTTACGTCAATTATCATTATACGTTTTTAATGGAAATTAACGATTTTCCAGATATCAACATGGCGGCGTACCAGGCAGAGACCAGTGCCAAGTTTATAAAGTAGGTTTCACGCAGGATCTCTACTTCCAATATATCCAGTACAAAACCGAAATTCCAGATTTGAAGCAGTTTACCTTGTGTTTTTGGACTAAATTTTACAACCATAGTAATGATCATCCGATATTTTCTTACGCAGGTAAGGCATTTTCAATCATAATTTTACTGCAAGTAATTTTTAAAAATGGTAAAAAAATATTACTGCAAAAAAAGTACAAAGTAACTCTTTATTAATTTTTTTAATCCTAGCGAAGTTGGTACATTGCTTTGCGTTTATTTATTTAAAAATAGCTATCTATACAAAATTATAAATAAAAGTTGACTGATTTGAAAACTAAAACGTATAACTCAACAGTTCAAAATGATTAAATTTTATAATAGATATAGCTGAATTTAATTAATTAACGAAAGTAGTGACAAGCGCAACAAATTGCTGTTTCCTAGACGTCTTAGACGTAGACACAATGTTGTAATTAGAATGTTATGGTGCTTCTTTTGTAATGTAGTAAGTATTATAGATGTGTAAGACATGGCCCATGCGTAACCTGGTGGAAGTGATAACATATATTTTGACACTTAGTTCAATGGACAGATAATTTATTCATTTTATTCCAACAGAGCTTTTTGGATAAAAAATATTTGTTGGGTTGTTAGAGAGTGTTTGCTTCAGCCGCAATTTTGAAAAATAGTTTTAGAAATGAGGAAAACCCGGACATCTCAGGTCCTGATACTCAAGTCCGTATAGCGCGGAAGTGGAGGTTTCAATCCCTTCCCGGGACAGTTTTTCAAAATAACTCAATTAGTATACACTCTGGTTAATTACGTATCCCGTAGTTTGATTTTTCCTGAAGAAATTCCAATTATTAAAAATGTTCTGAATCCTATAAGTGATAAAAATTACAAGGACCTTTAAAATTTGTTACCATGTCTATCAAAAATGTTTCATAGATTTTACCAAACCCTTTCAAATACTGATAAGAATAATTAAAATGTTGCTGAGAATGAATGGGCCATAACTAACAATAAAATTTATTTTATTAGCGCTTCTATACACTATTTTGTAAGAATTTTTTTGTAATATTACTTTCAGTATGTTAAAACTTCTTTAAATCTTTTCTTATTGCTTAAAATTAAATTTGTATTAAAATGTATTTTATTTTAGGATTTTTTTAATGTTCATAATTATAAAATCCTTATTTTTCTTGTCTCCATTTTAAAGTATATCGTATCTCTTAAATTATGTTCTATGTCCAGATAATTAAAATATTTTTCCGAAATATGTGGAAGTCTACTAAATACCTTTCTATTAAAAAAACATAATTATATTTAAACTTCAGGTATTTTAAATATTAACTTATATAAATCTGTAATTAAAAGTCTTAACGATAAGAAAATAAACACAGTTTATTTTATATAGGATAGTGCAGAAACTTTAGTTCAAAGTCATAATTATTTAAAAATTAGTGTCGAAAACTATTCAGATGCATTTTTTGTTAAAAGCCTTCAAAATAATCTCATGAATTCAGTTTGACATGGGGAAATGTGGTCCCATTTTGTTTTTATCCCTTTTTGAGCATGTTTTTAATAGTGACTATATTTTTTGTTTTATCAAAAACTACATTTCAAAACGAAAAAAAAAAAAATGAGTACCTGAAGAACTTTGTACGATAATTGTTCACCGTAGAATTTTTTAAAAAAAAATAGTTAATATCTTCAAATTTTTTGAATTTTTCTATTTAATTTTTTTTGCTTCTTTAAGACACAAAGACTAGTAATTTTACCAAATTTCATCAAAATTGAATTATTTTTGGAAAAAGGAAAAATAAAAAACGAAAGTAAAAAATTCGAGCGAGCTTTTTTATAGAAAATTTTAAGGTTATGTCAAAAAGTGACCCCCACAAAAGCTGTAGATTTTCGCTTGGTCTACAACTTTTGCATTATACATTTTTGTTTTTGACGTCAACTGTCGCCAGAAATCGCGAATATACGATTTTTCACCCCTTTTCAATCTATCAAAACTTTACTTCAACCCCTCTCGGGTTGCATTTTTTATTTATTATAATTATCATTGATACTTTTTAAAGTTCTGTTAACAATATTTTTTTCTCAAAGTTTAATTTGACTGGACTAAATGCCTTATTGGAATTTTATTAATATATTTTTCTTTAACTAATTAGTTTATTTTGTACATATTTTAGACACCGAAATGTAAATTAATCACATTTGAAGAAGAAGTTGTACTTCGAAACAGTTGTCGTGTAATTTTTAATACGGATTTTCATCAAGTAAGGGCCGAAATAATCAAGAATTAAGGTAGAGATATGTATATCGTAGTGGCACGTTGATTTCTTGCGGCCAGTTAGACAAAAATGCCAAATGTGTGGCCGCGTTAGAGGTCTCCAAAAATTAAAACAGAACATTTTGGGTTTTCCAATCATGGCAATTTCTCGAATCATGGTCACTCAACCTGTTAAAATCATTGGCAAAAGCAAACATTTGGACTTTTCAACAAATCATTTATAAAAAGTGTAAACAATAGAGGACCCAGATTCGAACCTTGTGGCATACCAGAATTCGCATTGATACTTTCCAGATGTGTTTCCACTGAACCTTTCAATATAAAATTTCTTATTTTATAGTTTTTTAACAACATAACAAAATTCACTGAGAGCTCATAGTTTAACAGTTTCTGTAATATTGTGTAGTGATGGATTTGATTAAATGCTTTCTTGAAATCAGTGTATACAACATCTAATTGTAATTTTTTCTCTATAGTACTATTATTACTTTCAGTAAAAAAATAATAGTAAATTACTACTAATTAATCTGTCTCGAACGAAACCAAGCTGTTTATCCACTATGATGTTTTGTACCTGATCTAACAAATTGTTATAAATAATTTGATCGAAAAGTATTGAGACAGCAATTTAGTGCAATTTCTATATAGTTTTTAATTTCTAACGATTTTCCTGCTTCCATTGCGAAGGTAATAAAAAACTTTTAAAATTTAAATTATAAACAATGGTATTTTTAACAAGTGACTACATCTTTTTAATATGATGGAATATTTTCAATTCCCGCTGCTTTTTTGGCTTTAACTTTTTTACACCATTGTTAAACTCATTTTCATTTATTACTGAGGCCATTCCTATGGGACCTCATTATTGCATTCGTGTAGACGAAAAATTTTTCTTACCCCTATTTTTTAAAACTTTTCTTCATGTTTCCGAAGATGCAAAAAAAATTTTTCGTCTGGTCATCTGTATGTATGTCTGCCGGTACGATAGCTCTAGAACGAAAGTTCTGATTGACTTGCGGTTTTGATTTTATTGAATAATTACTTCTAACTTAGAACCCTATTGATTTTCGGTATTTTCGGATCATCCTAACTACTTTAATATCAATTTTCTTAAAATCCGCCTATGCATTTCTTATGTGTCTAATTTTACGAATTCCAATCATTCTAACGTCTCACATTCCTAACATTCTTAACATTCCTAACATTCTTAACATTCCATACATTGCAAACATTCTCCAACGACCTGTCAAACAACTGCTATTGATTGTAAAGGTAAGATTTCTAAGGCGGGTTGCGACCTTCATACTGGCAACCATAACCATTTTGAAGGCTATTTTTATTCGAAAATAATCGTCAAGCCTGCCAATTTATGAAAAATATATAAGCAGTTTCTTAAAAATGACTTTTTTATGGTAGTGCTAATTTAAGCTTACTACTATTTCGCCCCTAGCCACAAAAACACCATCAAATTTACTGGCCCTCTGTCACAACCCCATAGAATAATTAAGCGGCCATTTTATTTGGAAAAAATCAGAATAATGCTTGGCTGCGCCTGTCAAGTATCAAGATGTTAATTGTTATGTGCGAAAGCTCTTAAATGTCAAATTATTTAAAAATGTATGATTCTTTTGATGTTTATTGCAAATAATTTGTAGTGTATCTCAATTCAGGCTTTCTCTAAATAAAGGTGCAGCAAGACAGATAATATAATGTTCCTATACAAAACACTTTTTTATTATATAAAAGAGAGGTAGGATATAATGCTGGTTTTTTGTAGATAATTTTAATTATACGATTTTGGATTACATTAAGGAGTTGAAGTTCAATATCATATAGTTCACATTATACCATATCGCAAAATAGATTTAACCAGCGAATTGTAAATAATAATTAGTAAACTCCTAGTCATAAATTTCCTCAATTCAAAAAATTTAAAAATAAATCTTCTAACTTTAGTTGTTAATGACGTAATGTGATCAACCCATTTCAAATTTTGATCAATTATGATAACGAGGTATTTTGTTGTATTTTTCATTTTAATTAAAGTTGTCATTTATTTGTATGTTGAAAGAAGGCCTTTGTAAATTATTTTGCTTTCTATGGATCTACTTTAACACAAAAATAGTTTTGTGGCTATAAGTTGCTATAAACTATAGTCGCGAAACTATTAATAATTTAAACATAGTAGGTAGTAATAATATAACATCAAGTAATTTTTTAAAATAAGGTACATGATCTCAAAACAGATATAATTTATAATAAATGCGGGTAAAACGAGGGGTAAAATAATAAATTAGGGAAATATTTAAAAGGGGCAAGTTTAAAGAGTATTATCACAAGAAAGTATATCCGTTCTATTTATCAAGTATTGTTCGAGGTTACTTTTAAAAACATTTATTGTTTTTTTTTTAATTTCTGTGGGCAGTCTATTAAATTTTTGCAAACCGTTAATACAAACTCTATTTTGGGAACTTTTAGTTATGGCTTGCCGTACAGTCAGATTGGCTTCTTGTATTATAGTTGTGTTATTGCAAATTATATTGAATGTTTTCTAATAGATCTGATGCGATGGTACTATGTCACTTTTATTTTATAAATAAATATCAGTCATGTACTGAACATAACTCGAAACTGAAAGCCAATTTATTTCTTTTAACATAGTTGCAATACTCATCTTTCTACCCTTTATTATTATTATATAAATAGGCGAAGTAAGGAGCCCAAATATTTTACATGAGCAGGCATAAGAGGTAAAGGGGCCAATTATTATTGGATAAATTGCTCGAACAAGTTTGTAAATCCTAATCAAAAGGCGATATAGAATGGTTTTAAAAATCAAGGCTTGTGAAAATCATCACATGGTTTAACCTATGTAATGCCAATGCTTCACTAACCAAAAAATTCAACGTCCTAATATTACTATCGGCTTTCGGTCTTTCGTTCCAAGTTAAATCATTTCTAGTTTTTTTTACGCTACGAGTTTACCCTTCTAGGCCTTAGTCTCAATAAGGTGGGAACCACTATTTTAGCGTCTCTCAAATTTTAGATAATAAATATAAATAAAAATAATCACAAATATTATTTATATAATTATTTAAATAATAGACAGGTTTTTCGGAATAGTGTAAAGAGATAAAATTTTCTTTAGGCACCTACTCAGTCTTTATTAAGAGTAAATGAAGAGATTTTAGAGCTACTGTTTTTTTTTTGGTTTACCATTTATTTATAAAATTTCGGAATTCATCATGAAACCATCATTTTCATTTTTTTTAAGTAATTTTGGTATACTGGCAATGAAATGTTTTCATATCGTTGTTTTATTAAATTCCAAGTTGGTAGTTATTATGTTTCGTTCGTATTTTAATCAATTAAACTATTTATTTATTAGAGTGTGTTAATTTATGTCTAATTGTTTTGAAATTATTCATCTGCATCCCAAGCTGCTCAAGGCGGTTGTGATAACAGTAGTGGACATAACGTAGTTACTTTTGCACTAGTTCCTCTGGTGGTAATAATAATATATCCCAAATTCATAAAAGGAAATTTCTCAGACTTCGTCGGCAATTATTCACGCTGTAGGTATCACCAAAAGCAAAACAATTTGAGGAATTTGTTGTATATTCCACTTTGTTTCGCTTAGCAAATGTCGTTGTTGTTTTGCGATAAATTATCAAATTCAGATTTCTCTTTAGATGTGGGTACAGCGATGCAACAAGTAACCTGGTAAACTGGTGAAAACTAATAATAGCTTTCTTCTTATTTACCTTTATGAACAGTACCGGCGCTTATAAGATTATAATAAGCTTGTCACTCTACATTAATGTAATATGCAACGATCATGTAATAATCGTTATTAATACACGAGCATTAACCTGGATATGAAACAAGCCGATATTCTTAGACTAGTTTAATAAATTTGTAATGCATAATTTAGTTGGCGATGGACACAAAAACGAAACTCTTACAACAAGTCTTTAATGTTAATAATTTTAAGAATAATAAATAAACTTAATTCACCAATTTTCAAAAAATAAAATTACAATCTGAGAAGAATAATAATTACTGGTGAAAAGGTGCAAGATCAGTATAAAACTGTTCTTCCTCTTGATCCTAGGAATAATAATAATATTAATAATAAAAAGGAAAAGATAAAAAATAATACAAAATCAGTATTTGTATGTAAGAAGAAAAAAAAAGCATTACAATACAATTATAAAAGTGGAAAAAAACAATCCCAGTTAATATAAGGTTACTACTACAATAAAATAAAGTCTTATGCTATGTTGGAACATTGTCTTGAAAATAAGTGTTCTTTAACGTGTTTACTAAAGTTAGGTAGTGCTATATATTTGAGAATCGATGGTAATTCATTATATAGTTTCACAAAAAAGTAAGAGAACGAATTCCGAAATTTTGCTGTATGATGTTGGGGAATTTCAATATTATATTTATGCCGGAGGTTTACATTAAATGCATCAACTTTGAATAATCATTTTTCGGATAGATATACTGGTTCTTTATTATTCAAAATATTATGCAAGAGACAGAGGCCAAGAAGTTTCATTCGTTTGTTCATATTTTACCATTTTAGTAAACGAAGTGTATGTGATATTTAATCGAATTGCCGAATACTAAAAATTAGTTTTAGGCACGAATTCTGCAGTTTTTAAACTCTAAATTGATCGCGTTGAGTTAGACATGGTCCATACTCATAATCACAATAGTTGACATGACTTAAGAGAAGACTAACACATTATTGCGTTTTCAAATCCCTACTTAAAATTTCCCTGTTTGCGTAAAGGATTCTCAGTTTCGCGTAAGCCATTTGTAAGATGTGGGACACGTGATTGGTAAAATTCAGATTATTATTCATGATTAAACCTAAATTCCTAAACTTCTTCGAAATATCAATTTGGTTACCGCCAATTATAATATTAATATCCTCTATTTTTAAAGAACCAAATAGCATAACGGAAGATTTCGAGGAATTTATCATTAAATCATGTTTTTTTAAATATTATGATCGTAAAAAAATCTTGTGTGAAATTTGAGCGAAAAGTTCGTTCTCCCTTTTAGCTATTTTGCGCATTCGACAATGGTCCAAATATCAACCGTTTTTATATACAATTTATTTCAAAAACATCTTAAATAAACGTGATATAAACTAAATTACTAAACCGTCTTATTAAAAGTAAAAATACCTTGTAAAATTTTAAATAAGGTAAGAAGATTATCTCACTCGTTTTTTAAAGTTCCTAAGAAATTAAAACTTTAATTATTATAAAAGCTGTGTCAGTTTAAATAATTTAATCGATAAAAGTTTTACCGGTTTAATGCTAAAGAAATTATATCTTTAATAGACTTTCGAGCCAAATTTAATGATAATAATATTTTACTTTAGAGACACGACTAAGCACTTTAGTCCTTAGTTACGATGGTGCTGATGATAAATCAAGGGAAAATTCAAAATTAAAGTTTAAAGTAAATTTTTGCCAATATTTTAAATTGATTTAGACAGTTTGAAGCTTTTATGAAATAATTATGTTTGAACTTATAGTTTTTTTAATAAAAATATTGGGTATGTGAAACATTAATTTATGAGTTATGTATTGAGTTTGATACTAATTTTATTAAACAACACTATAAATAAACAACGAATATACCTCAATCTCACCGATAGAAAGTCATTTTAAATATCCATAAGTACATCAAAAATATGTACAATTTGAATTTTGGGTTTGTTTATGAATATCAAATTTAATTATGAATTTTTTAAAAATAAATAAATTTCGCTTTGGCATACGCTTTGGCATACACATACGCATTAACCTAGAGAATGATAACATATATGATAAAAGTATAAGTAATAATAGAAAAATAGTGTAGTAACAGTTATTTATGTAACGGGTTACGAAATGCCGTATATTGTGTAACTAGTGAATATGTGCGGGACGGGGTCTCGCAAAATGAACGAATTACATAAAACCACTTTTCGTAACGTGTTAGATATAGGCCAGAGAAAACTGTTCTCTCGTCATGACGAAAAGGCGTTTCTCTCGCTCGAGAGAGCCTTTCTCTCGTCTTATCTCGTTTCTCTCATGATAAAAACATATCAAATATAAATTTAGAGAAGACATACTTAGGACAAAACATGAAAAAGCTGTAAAATCTTGAAGACAAAAACAACGAATTTTTCAAGTATAGTCTTGAAAGTCAGTTGGAGGGGGAGGGGTTAAATTGGAAGATGCCATCGAGTAATCAAATGAAAGTATTTTAAAGCATGTTTTCAAAAGTAAGAACCTAAATTGGGTCCCTATATAACTTCAAAATGAAAGAAAGAAACAGAAACAAGGTGAAATTAGAAAAATATTATCATACATTTGTGATACCTCATTTATTATCTTCAACGTCCATTCAAACAGTTTTAAATTTTTTGTTTTTTACAAAAATTACATTCTTGATAACCCTCTTGTGCCGCAATAACCCCATAAATACTACACAATGTTAGAAGAAAGTGGGCTTTTTTATTGCCAAGAAGTTATAACAGAACATTTTGAACATGTAATATGTTAAGTGGTTTTTCGTCATCTTTGATATTCCTAGTTTATTTATTTTAATAGATATTGCGTTTTTTTAATATGTAAAAAGCGTTTCCAATAATGGTAAATACGAAGGTTACCAAGAAAGTAACTAGTTTTTTTCATGTAATTTCTGTAAAAACAATAAAAAACCTAAAACTGTTTGAATGGACGTAAAGATAAAGAAAACATCATTCAAATGAGGTATCACATGGCCCTACTTTCTATTAGAAAATTTAAAGATAGTAACTCCCTCTACCTTACGTCTCAAGTAAAGTGCATCTCGTTATAACAAAAATATCAGCTCACTAGTTTTACTTAGTTTTTGTTTCATGTATCTATCTTCTTCCATTTAGAAGTCCTCACTGTATATAATACGTTCGTCTGTTTCACCTTTTTTTTACAGTATTTCGAAAAAACTTAAAATCGCTGTCTTTCCAACTTATCTCCAGAAGTAATCTCAGGAAAACAAAATGGATCAATTTAAGAAATGGCTGTATAAAAATTCAATTTTTAGAAGACGCTTTTTTATCATATTTTTTAAAATAGCAGAAAATAGCGAAAAAAATTACTTTAACCACATTACTAACCAGGTAAGAAAGCGATTAAAACAATAAAATGCTATTTCTATAGGGTGGGAAATCTATAAAATTTACCATGAGGCTAAAAGTAGTTAAATTTACCCTCAAAATTCTCTTTTTTAATATACATTACAGTTTTATATATATATTTTTTTATTAAACAAATCGCATCAACCTCAAAGGTTATTAGCGAGAGGCAGTGTATACAGCATATTATATATTTGCAATGTAAGTTGCTTTTAAGTATGAAATAATATTTTTGAACGAACAATTTAAACCAAGAGCTCGATCGAGAGTCTTAGAAATATTGTGGTTGTTTCTTACTTGAACAAATTGGGGACATTCAGTCATAAAGTGTTTTACCGTTAGATTCACATTACAATATTCACAAATTGGTTCTGGAGACTTACTGCTGAGATGACCATGTGTTAGTCGCGTATGACCGATTCTTAGACGCGTTATAGTAACTTCGATTTTTCGATCAGAAGGTAACTTTAGCCACGGTTTCACAAGCGGTTTCACTACACATAACTTATCCGTTGAGGTTTGCCATCAGGTTTGCCACGCAATATACACTTTTACTTTTATAAAGTTTTTAATGTCATAAAACAGCATTTCTCGGATCTCTATTGAATCTGTCGAATTTACTGCTTCACGAGCATTTCTCTCATGTAATGGAATCCAAACTATATGCTTGTTCTTATCTTGAGCTTTATGTAATTCTTGTTTAATTCTAATTACCAGAGAGTTGTTTGGATATATCTGCTGTATTGTGTATAGAGAGCTAAGGAAGTCAGTTAGTATGATGATGTCCTCGAGGTTGGAAGAATTGACCGGCAATAGGGCTACTGCATATAATTCTGCTGTATGAATACTGCACGAATATGGAAGAATATATTGTTCAATTAAATTGGATCCCACAATTGCCGCTTCTCCTCCAGCGTTTGATTTAGATGCATCTGTATACATTTCTGAATAGCCTGTATATTTTTCTTTAAGTCTTTGCAGGTTTTGGATCATTATTTGTCTGTTTGTTGTATGTTTATCAAAGAAGGTCCAAGGTGGTGAAGATTCAAAAGTGAGTGGATATATTAAGCAAATTAGGATTCATGGTTACTCTATGGTAAAAAGGTTTTGCCATGCGTGGTTTGTTATTAAATAACCTTAACAGTCTAATATTTTGAGTGTCGCTATAGGTGTCATTGTAAGGATCTGCATTGCATATTACTGCATAATGTCAATCTCAGATTAATTTCGTCTATCAATAAGAGATGGTTCACCAGCTTCACAATACAGGCTTTCTACTGGAGTTTATCTAAAGGCTCCCAATATAAGGCGAAGTGCTGTGTTGTGGATTACATCTAGGAATTTTAAAAGAGATTTATTGGTAGATGAATAGGCTGCAGCACCATAGTCTAATTATTGTTTCATAAACTGAAAGCATAATCTGTCTATCTGACCCCCATTCTCGGTTAGCTAGTGATTTTAAAATATTAAGCCCTGAATGGCAGTCAATAACCAATTGTCTGTGTTCTTTTCAATTTAAAATAGTTTTCAGTTTCTTCTTAAAGTTTTTAGTTTCCAGACAAGTGGGTTATTTTGCATATGTGGATATGGATATTTTTAGTTTTTTTTTCGTAAATTCAAGTTAGTTTGGTATATTGAGTAGAACAGTGTTTTATTTGTTTTTTGCTTTTAAACGAGGGATCAAGACTGTTTAAAATAGCAAGGAACCCAGAATTAAAATTACTGATTTTAAGTTCACTGACAAAATCTATTTTTATACATGCAAACCTTCTTTCTTCTATATAAACTTTCAAAAACAATGTTTATATTGATTTTAAAACCAAGAAATGTTTATTTTTACTTGTTTTCTTTTCGCAACTAGTTACATAATGTTTAACTTTGATCTTTTTACACTGCGATTACAAAAAATGTCACTTTATATTAGTTACTGAAATAATTTAATTTAATTTTCCAAATATACTGTATATTTATTATTTTAACTTTAATGAATCATGTACATTATGAAATAAATTATATCTACCTATATTATACCTATCTAAAGCCAGACCCGTTAACATGCATTTTTTTTTTCATAATTACATGGCATGATACGCATTCTGACTTCCATTTCCGGTATTATAGGTGGTTCCGGAAGAATGTGAGGATACATTTCATATTTGAGAAATTATTATTATAAATGAAAGACATTAAGCATGTTATATTTTTTGTGTAATTTAAGTATAATTGTGCAATGAAAATCTAATAGGTCTGTCTAGCTGTAATGATTATGCAGTGGATTTCTCTTGTCATATTAAATATGTAATTTATATGGAATTTGTTATTTACTCAAAGGATTTACATATCTATAATTAAATAGTTTTATTCGAACAGTTTATACAAATTATTTATTTTCTTTGGACGATTTATTGAATCTATTAAAAGTGTCAAATGAAGAATTTCCCTTTTAATCAGTTCTTGATATAAAGTTATCCGAGAGGAAAGCAAGTAGATCCTTGAAAAATAGTTTTATTTATAATAATTACTCTCTTATTTTACTATTATTTCAATGTATTACTAACCTTTAAAATAATTAAATTTGGCACTTTTCTGATTATACAGTATTATTGTAGAAATTAAAAGAATACATTTATTTCGTAACTAATTGAACCCCGGAAAAAATTAATTTCTATTTTCACACGTGCATTCTGGCACACATCCCTTTTATTCTTGACGTCATCTATGTGAGCCTAATGACGTCATTTATGATAAAATCACCAAGTTTTTCTCAGAAAAAAAACACAATTATTTACAAGAATTGCATTTTTCGTATACCCGTGTCTATCCTAGGATAATATAGTAAAACAATCTTATGGACGTTTAATTGGAAGCAATTTTATCGTGACATCTGTTAGAACAAGTACAGAACTTCATCAAAATGGCCCGAGCGCTGGCGCTTCCCCGATCATCGAGTATAGAATTCTGTATACATAAAGTTTTCTTAATTATTTTAATTCATTTTGGTAGACTGCCAAATTTAAATTAATATTGTTTATATTCTATAAAATAATGATAAATCGTAAATAAATGTTCATCAAGCATAATTAAAGTCGTTTATCTTATTTTTAAAACAAATATTCTGAATCGACTATCGGTCCATCTCTTAGTAAATAGAGAAATTAAGTTTGTTATTCAATTTCGAAAACCGTTCAATGGAAGACGACAAAATTATCAAAGACATGACTTGAACACCACGAAGACATCTATTGATACTGTCCATTGTCCTCCAAGATAATTTGCATTGGTATTGTTCTACTAGTTGATCTAAATACAATGATTTTACTTACGTTTTAGTATAAAATAATAGCGTATCGGGTTGTTTTGCCAACGATTTTATTATTTCTAGTGAAACTATAACAGTTTTTTCTTTAATTAGTTGTTAAAAGTGTGTATTAACATAGAACCGAGAGTTTTTGAATTTGTATTTGTGATAAACTGTGTAATCTTAACGAAATGAAGTTGTTTTTGTTGTTATACCTATTGCTCTTACGTAATGAAGGATATCTTCCCGTGGATCAGCTATTATGCCCCTCTTCCTTTATCATCTCATATTCATATTCTTCGGATCGATTAATACATATTTAAAGTTATCTATCCACAATTGATTGTATTCTTCATCTTCATCTTCTAGTATCCTTTTTTATTTTTTATTTCCTTTGTTTTGCCTTTGTATATTTTGTTTTATTCGTTAATTTTCTGGTAAAAGTCTTTTGTATTTCACTTACTTCCTCCTTGTTTAATTATTTTAATTTTATTGTCTATCCACCCTCTTTTACTTTTTCTTATTAGTTTTTTGGTTTATTTTCTCAGTTCTTCATAGGCCTTTTTGTCCTATTTTTTTGTTCTGAATTATTGCTACATATTATATAATATAAATAAGGTAGTGGAACCATTAGCTAACACTTTAAGAAAAAATAAATAAGGCTTAGTCGTCTGTTATATTTTCATTTATACTAAACATAACTGAAGGTAATTTTTGAATATTTACGGAATTTTAATTTTATTATGATTTTTTTTATGGACATGTTGATGACACCAGTAACTGACATACCTACTTTGATACATACCCAATAGATGAACCAATAACTAACACATTTTGATAAATTTAAAAACATATTTATTGAATAATTGCCTTGCTCCAACTGTTAGTTTTGGAGAATATGTAGCTGGTGGGTGCATTAACAGTACAAGCCAGTTTCAGATTCGTCTCAAAAAGTAACAGTGAGAGTCGGACCACATTATCGTGAAACATAAAGTAAATCTTATATAATGTGCATATTTTAATAATTCTGAGACGCGGAAAGCCGCTTTCTTGTTGGCCTTGGAAGGTTCTTCTATTATCTTTATGATGTCTTGGTACTCGTACTATAAACTATCTTCTTTAGAAGGTCACTTCCAAGTTAGACATCTTTGCATCACACTGCCAAAAATACTACTTTCCTTAATTTCCTTAATAATTCCGAGAAAATAATCGTGTTCATATCTTATAATTACATAATTGCCAACAGCGAAGTTTTGCTGCACTGGATTGGGGATTGGAGGCAAGTCGTGGTAGAGTTCATCTTCAGATTCCAAAATTACCTCCCGATCTGAATCTAAGGATGACGATGATGAATCCTTTCTTTGAACTTTTTTAATATTAAAAATGATGGTTTTTGTTTTAATTTTTCTTCTCTTTTCAGTTTTCGTTCAGCTTTAGCCTTTTCGTTTTCTTCTTTCAGTCTTTCTTTCTTTAGATGATACTCCTTCCACTTTTCGCTACAGCTGGCAATTTTTCCTTTGATTTTCTTTTTGTTTGCTTTGAATCAGACTTTGGCCAAAATAGGCAACTTTTGAATGGAGTTCCTTTGATTGCAGACGTAGATGGTTTGTGCCCATCTTCATTTCGATTACAGGAACTAGATCCTCGAGGTTCATCTTGTGGTGTATTCATGTACTTCGTTAACAGATGGGCACCTCGAATATTTTCCTGTTCACCAGTTTTCCAGATACACCACATTGTGTGTTTTTTTTAGAAAATGGTTCGATCGTATAAAAGACAAGTGGATGCACGGCGTTATAAAGAGCAGTTGCATAGAGCTGTTCTACTAATTAATAGTAATCAAATGGGAAATACCAAAGCATCCAAAACCTTCAATATTCCTAGAAGAACCCTAGTAAATAAAGTAAAAAAACATGTAGGTCCTGTTGAAGCACCTCAGCTAATCGACCTGGAGATTGAACAGTTAATTGTCGACGTTATAATAGCCAGCTTCGAATATGGCTGCCTTCTAATCATGACAGAATTGTGAGTAGTGTTGAAGAGTCATTTAGACAAAGAAGGTGTCCGCCTAAAGAAGTTCAGACAATTTACCAGGTGTAGACTGGTGCAAGAATTTTATTCATAGACATAAATATGAATCATCCAACAGACAGTGCCAAAATATTGAAAAAGCAAGAGCTAAGAAAACATGAGGAATTGAACAATTACTTTGAAAATTAAGAAAGAAATGTGGCAGGAATTCCACCTGGTTTCATCATTAACTACGACGAGACCAATCTGACAGACGATCCTGGAGCGTCAAAATGTATTTTAAAAAACGGATTAAATACCCTAAACGCATTATGAACTTAACAAAGTCCTCAATATCCGTCATTTTTGCTGCTGCTGCAGGTGGAACATTGTTGGCCCTATATGCTGTGTATAAGGCGGAGAGATTTATTCCTGGTGTATCGGGGGACTTCCTGGAACTCGTTATAATAGAACCAAATCTGGGTGGTTTGATCAGTACGCATTTGAGGACTGGTTTACACAAATGGTTACACCGTGGGCCAAAAAAATTGATGGGCCGAAACTTCTAATCAGAGATAATCTATCGAGTCATTAAACATAACAAAGAAACAACATTAGATTTATCTTTCAACACATTTGACACAACCTTTGGATGTGAGCTTCTTTAAGCCCTTGAAGGTAGTTTGACGCGGTATGATAACAACCTACAACACCAAAAACCCACCAAGACAGTACAGTAAACAAAAGCACTTTTGCTCATTTATCGAAAAAGCTCATTGAAGAAAATTAAAAGACGAACAAATCATTTAAAATGGATTTAGAGCTACAGGAATATACCCGTGTAATAGAGAGGAGGTTCTTAATAGAATGCCTAATAAAAGATTGGATAGAATCAATACTGATATTGTTGGATTTCCTTAAGGAAAGTGGAGCTCCTTCAGAAGCAAGCACCCCAAAGAGAAAGAAGATATTAAGAATTGAACCTGGCAAAACTGTTGCAAGTGAGGATTTCACGACAAATATTCCCAAAGATAACAAAAGTAAATAAAGAAACTGAAGAATATGACTGAAGAATATGATTGAAAGTGAATCTGAGGACAATTTAAAATTAGATGAAGTCGGGGATTTCCAAAAGACTGATGACCGCAATGACGAGCCTCAAGCCCATTGCTTCCGTGATATTGTAACTAGCAAGACTGAAGGTGAATCAAAATTAGTTAGAGTTAAAAATTCCGATTTTTCTACTTGTAGCACTTTTAAGGAAAAAAACAATACCAGCATTTTTTGCACAAATTATTGACAAAGAAAAGGACTGCTGTAATGTAAAGTTTTTAAGATTAAAATCACAAAACAACTTTTGTTTTCCTAATATCGATGACACAGGCCTAATTCTTAAACACAATATTGTGACTATTTTAGAATCGCCAAAACTTGCATCGACATCAAGACAAATTTTTACATTCGAAAATTTTGATTTTTTCAAATATAACATGTTTTAGTTTTTTGTTTCGTAAAAATTTAAATGTTTATTTTGAAGCATTTGTTAAATTTCTTTTGTGACTTACTGACTTACTACCTACTTAAAATAGTTAAGAATTATGTTACCTAAGAGTTATTATTATTTTACCAAAGAGTTATTATTATTTTACCAAAGAATTATTATTATTATTTTATAAGAGTTGTTTGTTCACTTTCAAAGAGGTAAATGTTCCTTTATTTTCTTAGAAATATACATTTTTAATATAAAAATGAATTATATTTATTAAAATATTTTTTTAAACACATTAAAGGAGGGTAAAGTAACCCTTCGAGACTGTTAACTAAAAACGTGCAAAAATGCCAGTCGACAAAGTAACCCCAAAGTCGAGGTACCTTTGTCAACATTTTAAACTTTTAAAAAATGTGGTTCTAATTTTTTTTATGCTTTCTAATTACAAAACTATGTAGCCAAAGTAATAAATTTTCATATAGTTAGAGCGCGCTTTATAATTCCCAACAAAACCATACGGTATTTTATTTTTGTTTACATGTATTGGTTTGAACATTAATATGAAATAATAACTTTATTAGTCCAGTCCTTTCAATAAAATTTTAGGTTCCAAATTTCTGATATAACATTTGACGCTAATTTACAAACCAATGACCTTGAACTGTAACTATTAATATTTACATTAATTATTTACATAAATTTTTGTAGTCGTCTTTTATAAGAAAATTTAAAAATGAAGAGAAAAATATGTTGTTCTATTAAAAACAAAAAAAAATAGATGATCTCTTGTATACGAAAGTATAAATAAAATAATTTTAAAGCAGGTTGCTTCGGAAAATAAATTTATAAATAATTGTAATTTATCAAATAATAGATACATATAATCAAGCAGTATTTGTCTTGTTTTGGTGATAAGTGTTTTGAATGATTAGAAAAATAATTTTATTTAATTAATGTTTTATCAACGGCGCCGTGGCTTAGTTGGTTAAAGCGCCTGTCTAGTAAACAGGAGATCGTGAGTTCGAATCTCGCCGGGGCCTGTAGTTTGTAGCAACAAGCTACTTTTTTTTAAGAAATTAGGTATTTACAGTGTGTCACAAAAAACCGTACCACATGGACATCTTTTTTATTGTTATATTCTCAGAAAATTTCATTCTTGATCAAAGTTAGCGCGTAACCTAGAGCGGATATAAAGTTCATAAATATTAAAATTTGTCTACCATATACGAGGAAAGTAAATACATATAAATTTCAGGATTAAAGTATCCTTATTTTGAAAAATGGAAAAAAAATTATTTTTTTTATCAAGATTTGAAGTGAATTTTTATTAAGTTTGAACTTGTTGTTATTAAGCCCTGCCGTTTTAAAGGTAGTATGCAGAAATTATCTTATATAGTTCCAGTAGTACTGATCAGCGACAATTTTTTAAAAAACCATTCTTTATTTTCAAACCTCATACATAAAAATTATTATATTATAAAACAATTAAATTTAGTAAGCGTTATTTTTGTTTTAAATAATTGATCCATGGATTATTTTTAAGTCTAAAATTAATTTTTTCCATAAAAATTTTACTTAAAAAAAGCGACAATTTTTTTTAATATTCAAATATTCAATTTTCTAAACTTTATGGACGTCAATTTGAAGTATATTTTAACAACATGATAATAAAACAAGTTTTTTAAAAATATTAGGATCATTTTATGAACTATAAACAACTACCTTTCAAATCATGATAATGTAGAGTAAAACGATCGTTTTGTGCAAATCCTTCCAGTATTATCTGTATTTTATAGTGGTAGCACAAGACATTAAGATTTACGAAAAACAACATGTTTTAAAATATAAGTTTAAGTACCGAGTGACCACGTAGACACTCCCTGTATGCAACGTGAGTAATCTGATGTGACGACATCAAGCCAGCAAAATTTAAATAGCGTTAAGAATTATTGATAATGCGCTAGTTCAGTGTGATGTCATTTTGGTTCCACTGACATTTAATTCTAACCAAACTTTCAACAAAAATATCAATACATTTGACATATACATTTTTACTGGTTTTATTTTATTTCAAAATATTGTTTACAGGTCATACAAAATATTTTAAAGGTATGTAATTGGTAACTAAACGATTATATATTTGATACATGCTATCTACTTACTTTAGGAATATATTTATAAAAGTGAAAAAAACGATATAATTTAGGTAAACAAAACGAACAAAACACACTCAAAAATCTACTGGCACTTTAATTGTCAGTGGAACCATAATTACTGAACTAGCGCATAATATGGTGATATAAGCGGTAGATCTGGACCTTGTGTCACTTTATATACAGAGTGTTTCAAAAAGGTATGTCATAAATTAATCCACAGATAGATTTTCAAAAAATAAGTGGATTTTGCTATATTTACCTATATCAAAAACTGTCTCCCAACAAAGTTACAGGGTGTTAAACATTCAGAAAAACGTTTTTTTTTTTATAAAAAGTTTGCTGTTGCGATATTTTTTTCTAAATTTTTGCCAGTGCTGTAGATTTGAAGGCACAATATTCTAAGAAAAAAAAAATTTAAAGCGTCCCTTTTAAAAAAAGTTAGGGGGTTCGGTACCTTTAACCCCCCCGGATTTTTTTTGACATAAAGAAACTTGCTTTATCGATCCTAAAATCAAAAAGAACTATGAATTTTTAAATTTTTTTTTTATAGCAAAATGAACTTTGTATCTTTATAAGTTAACGAGCTATTTACAATTTTTTAACTGAATTTCTAGAGCAATTCGTCCGTCCTAAGTATGTGGTCCGTCCTGGACTTAACATATCAACAAAACTAAGAGTAGGTCAGGAGTTATTGTACAAATAACACATATAAAAATCAATGGTGCGCCTAGGGCTGTGCTTGAGCCGCCGCCCCTGCAAAAACTACCTCTTTTATTTATATTTTTGTAAAAATGGTATTTATAATATTGGATTGGCGCCATAAAAATGGTGTGTTAGTTGGGAAATGTATTTATTAAATTTAATAGTAAATAAAAAAGTTATTTTTTTAATTAAACAATTAACAAAAAATTGACAATTAAAAATAAACATTTGGTAATAATTATTATACACATTTTATAAACTATTTAATTTAGTAAATATTCAACATGTCCTTCTCCTTCTTGAATACAAAAATATAAATAAAAAAAGTAGTTTTTGCAGGAGCGCCTGAAGCACAGCCCTAGCCACACCACTGAATTTTATATGCGTTTTTTATACAATAACTCCTGACCTACTCTTACTTTTGTTGATACGTTAAGTCCGGGATGGACGAATTGCTCTAGAAATTCAGTTAAAAAATTGTAAATAGCTCGTTAAATAAGAAAGATACAAAGTTCATTACGCTATAAAATAATTTAAAAATTCATAGTTCTTTTTTATTTTAAGATCGATAAGGCAAGTTTCTTTAGGTCAAAAAAATGCAAGGGGGTTAAAAGGTACCCAACCGCCCAACTTTTTTTCTCCTTAGAATATTAGGCCTTCAAATCTACAGTACTGGCAAAAATTTCGAAGAAAAAATCGCAACAGTAAACTTTTTACAAAAAAAAAAGGTTTTTCTGAATGTTAGTTTAACACCCTGTAACTTTGTTGGGAGCCAGTTTTTGATATAGGTAAATATAGCCAAATCCACTTATTTTTTGGTAATCTATCTGAGGATGAATTTATGACATACCTTTTTGAAACACCCTGTATACTCAAATTTCTATTAAAATACTAACATTTTCTACTTTCCAACGACGAGTCAAACAATGGCTGCCGGTGGGAAAGGCTCGTATATCTAAGAAGGTTGAGACATCTTGGACGCTATTTTTATTCGAAATAGTAGTTGCCAATCCTGCCAATTTATGAAAATATTTAAATTTAATACATTATTCATGATATCACGTGCTGTAAATAGAATACATCGAACGTCGCAACCCCTTAGATATACCAACCCATCCTACTGACAACCATTTTGTTTTTGCTCTTCTTGATCTTAATATTAGATTTTGTTTTCCTCTTTTAGTGGATGGACAACCTAGAGCAATTTATTCGTACATATCAAATACAGAAAGATCAAGTTACTTCAGCTTAGTGGTAGAGGGCCACACCTTTTACAGACTAAATTACCCGTTTCGATTGAACAGATGGTATCACACATGCCAAAGCTGGAATGGAAAAACGGGAGAATGGCAAATTTGGGTCAACGCCGAAAGAGTTGGAAGAGGATTCCACAATAGAGTAAGTTAATAATTCTCCATAAATTTTAATTCGCTTTTATCGTCCATTGCGATTCTATTAGAAATATATTTATTTTGGTATATTTAATACAATTTTATTGGATTGTACGTATAACATTACCTACAGATACATGGTGATTCATAAGATATGGGTAATTAAATTACATGCAGATTCTATTAGTTGTAGAGCCAAAGTGCTGATTTATGACTGATTTTCTTCTGGCTGAATTTATTATTAAATTGTACTATTATACGTGTCCAACGAATTTAGGAAGGCGCGACATTCAGACTACGGCGCTTACATAGCTGTAAGCATTACAAGTGGTAGGTGTCTCTCAAATACATATTTTCTTAACATTTTCGTTATGTTCATTCGACGATAAGTGCCCACCTACAAGAAATATCAAACCTTCCACCAATTTTGGTGGATCGTTTTCTCTCTTCAACGTTTTCAAGTAGTGCGTGAGAACATGAACCAGCACATTGAATAATACATAATAATGAAAATTTAAAAATCGGCAAATATTAAAATTCATTTTCAGCGACCTCAAAACCCCTTGATTGATTATTTACATACATTTTTGCCAAAATCATTCATATTTTTTTTAAATTCATTATTATTAGGACACAAAAAACTGCTCAATACTTTTTTAATGGACATTAATTTTGTGAAAAGGTATGCTGCCGTCCTAAAAACAGATGCCGTATCTACTGAGAGCGCCAAGCTGAGAAAGCGGGGTTTAAAGTTATTTGCTTAGCCCTCAAGTATTTAGGCGTATTTAGGGAAAACAAATGTGATTTTTTAACCATCATAAATATAAAAACAAACTGATTATAAAAAAAATCAAAATTCCTCAATTTTAATTTAAAAATGCATTTACGGCCTTTTGGATTAAAATGGTATCTTTGTTATGCAAGGCAGATATGCAGTATGTACTTAAGTAAGGCTCCACAAAAGTGCTTAAAATATTTAGATCTACTTGACATTTTTCTGAAAATATTAAATGGGTGTCACTAAAAAATAATTACCAGGAATTCAAAATTACTGCTTAATAATTTTCGCACAAAATTAACAAATTTTGTTATTACCAATAATGAATAATTATTAATTGTTAAATAGTTATTTAGTAGGTAATTTTAATTTTATTAGAAAGCTTAGTAGACAGTTTAGTAAGATGAGACATTGAAGAAAATCGACTTACTTTTTACATTACATATGAAAGGACATTTCAAAGTCATTTAATGTTGTTTTTAGTGCAAAAATTTAAGTAAAATTCTATATAGATATAGTTCTACCGATAATAAATTAACTTAATAATGCAAATATCACCAAAAAATAACAACTTTTAACGCTTTATAAACTAATACACTTGATTTTTGGAATGCACTGGACAAATAAAATCGCCGGTAAATCATAAATTACGACGCGCTACTAACGGCAAACGCCGTACCTAACTGGTCCTAACTTTAAAAGCCGTATCTTCACAGAAGCGGGAGTAGATACGGCATTTTTAATTGGTACTATACACATACGGCGTATTTTCTTGGGACAGAATACTAACTTTGCAGATACAGCTAATTGTTATGTTGGATTTTTTATATTTTGGAAACATATTCCGCATTTCAGCTTGGTAAAAAGTTAATTTAGCTTGCCACGACCCCGTTGATGCAAAAATCTCAAAATCCAAATTTTTTTGTAGATACGGTATCTGTTTTTAGGACTTTGGTACAAGCGTCCACTTTTTGAAAATAAGTCACGAGTATGCCCACATAATATCAATGTTCTATGAATATACTAAGAACGTACTGTTTATGTTCTTTTTGGTATGTCCTTGCTAGAATGTTCTTAGAGCATATTCTAGAATATTCTAGAATATTCTAGAATATTCTAGAAAGTATTTACTGAGTACGTGCTTTGAAAGTATATTTTAAAAAGTATACGTGCCTTAATGGTATATTCTAAAAAGTACATAATGAGCACGTTCTATAACAGGACATTCTTAGAAGATACTATAGGTCATATACCCACATGTACGTTCTTAAAGCTTACAGGTAAAAATTATTACCAAATACTTGTAAAAACACGTTTATATACATATCTATATGCATTTTTCCCAGATGCCGATCTGATAATTCGCTAGCAAACATACTAATGTTGAGTGTTCAGGCTAAAAAACATTCACAGCTTTAATAGAAGAGAAGAATGGCATAACCTACACATTTTTCGGTCACTCTTGATATTGCATCGCTTCGGTATTGAATAGGCAAAGAATACCTACCCAAGAAAAACTGAATGAGTTTTGGTATGTACCAAAGCATGGGAGATTAGTTCACTGGGAAAAGTATGAAAATTAATCAATTTTTGTCGTTTGGTTCATAAGAATTAAACATATACTAAAGTAACAATGACAGACAGAAAATTCTTACTATGTCCATTTGGTAGATTTTCACACTTTTATTTTAAAAAATAAAATATTTTTTAAAAAAACACTAACATGACATATGTTTCGAAGTACAACTTCTTTTTCAAATGTGACTATTTACAATTCGGTATCCAATATATATACGAAATAATTTAACAAAACAAAGTACTTAAGAAAACATCAATAACATTACAAAATAAACTAACTATTTAAAGTAAATAAGGGTACTTAGGTAATTATAATATCCATCAAATAACAATAAGATAGCCCATTACCGGGATTATCTCACAGAAAACTGGGAAAGAGATTTAATAAGAGTGAATTATTAATATCTAATTGATCATTTAGTAAGTTATCTGAATTTTTAAATCTATTTATTTCAAGTGTTTCTAAATAGTTTAATTTAAGGCTCTTATTTTCTACATGTAAAATTTCAAAGTTGTCTGTAAAAGAATGATTTTCAGCTAAAATATGATTTGAGTAAGTAGAATTATTTTTGTTTTTTGTATAGCTATTATAATGTTCGGAATAGCGTTTTTTGAAAGTACGGCCTGTTTAACCAATATACAATTTTGGACAACTACCACAATTTAATTTATATACCCCCGATTTATTATTAGGATTAATTTTACCCTTATTGTTTTTAATATACTTCCCAAGCGTATTATTGGTTTTAAAAGCTACGTTAATATTTTGGTTTTTTAAATATGATGATACCTTTTCACTAGGAGCTCCTATATATGTAAGACTCTTATATCTGCAATTTGGATCTTTAATTATGGGATAAACTTGTTGAATAGCCTGTTTAAAAAGTTTTTTCTCTAAAATGTTGTCTACTAACTTTGAATTAAAATTATTATTTACTGCGATTTGTTTAATGATATTTAATTCTTTTGTGAAGTTCTCTTTGGTAAGGGGAATATTAACTAATCTATGGATCATACTGTTGTATGCTGCCAGCTTTTGTTTGTATGGATGAGATGAACTATTATTTATTGTAATATCCGTATGTGATGGCTTATGAAATATCCCAAAACTATGGCCTTTATTATTTTTAATAATATTTAAGTCTAAAAAATTAATTGAATTATCCTTCTCTGTTTCCATAGTAAATTTAATATTAGGGTGTATAGTATTGATAAAAACTAGTAGACAACATTTTAGAGAAAAAACTTTTTAAACAGGCTATTTAACAAGTTTATCCCATAATTAAAGATCCAAATTGCAGATAGAGTCTTACATATATAGGAGCTCCTAGTGAAAAGGTATCATCATATTTAAAAAACCAAAATATTAACGTAGCTTTTAAAACCAATAATACGCTTGGGAAGTATATTAAAAACAATAAGGGTAAAATTAATCCTAATAATAAATCGGGGGTATATAAATTAAATTGTGGTAGTTGTCCAAAATTGTATATTGGTCAAACAGGCCGTACTTTCAAAAAACGCTATTCCGAACATTATAATAGCTATACAAAAAACAAAAATAATTCTACTTACTCAAATCATATTTTAGCTGAAAATCATTCTTTTACAGACAACTTTGAAATTTTACATGTAGAAAATAAGAGCCTTAAATTAAACCATTTAGAAACACTTGAAATAAATAGATTTAAAAATTCAGATAACTTACTAAATGATCAATTAGATATTAATAATTCACCCTTATTAAATCTCTTTCCCAGTTTTCTGTGAGATAATCCCGGTAATGGGCTATCTTATTGTTATTTGATGGATATTATAATTACCTAAGTACCCTTATTTACTTTAAATAGTTAGTTTATTTTGTAATGTTATTGATGTTTTCTTAAGTACTTTGTTTTGTTAAATTATTTCGTATATATATTGGATACCGAATTGTAAATAGTCACATTTGAAAAAGAAGTTGTACTTCGAAACATATGTCATGTTAGTGTTTTTTTAAAAAAAAGTTTATTTATAAAATAAAAGTGTGAAAATCTACCAAATTTGGTTTTACTCTTTCAAAATTAAATAGATTTTCATCAAGTAAAGGCCAAAACAATAAATAATTGAAAATATAAATTTAACTTTCGTCACTAGAGACGAAAGTTAACGTTATAAGAATTGCTCTTACTTGCGACGAAAATCATGTTTTCTCTGAAGGTATTCTATTACAAAATGATGTCTTTTTGTAAAGGGTTGTAGAAAAAAAATATTTACCACTAAAAAAATTGCCGATAAAATCTTACCTTATGAATCACCCTGTATATTGTTTTCCTTTTTGTTTGTATTGTTTAGAAATGACAAGACTCATCATTTTATAAAATACAAACTATACAGGGTGTTTAGTTTATTTATTTTGTAATAGGACTTTAAATGTTCCATTTAGTATAAAGAAGTTTGGCATCACTTCCGGTTACACCGGAAGTGGCTGGCTACCGGAAATAATATTTTTAGATCGATAGAGCGTTCTTGAAAATTCCACATACCCAATTTTTAATCGAATATCTCTATTCGATATAGGGTGGATGAATTAATCTGGGACACGCTGTATAGGCTTTTTTTGGTATTAGAAAGCATATTATGGACACTGTTTCACTATAGCCGCTATATTGTACAATTAACGAACTTGGGGAAAGGGTCGCGGCCACGACCTTCATAACCCAT
The DNA here is from genome assembly GCA_927349885.1 of Psylliodes chrysocephalus. NCBI lineage: Eukaryota > Metazoa > Arthropoda > Insecta > Coleoptera > Chrysomelidae > Psylliodes > Psylliodes chrysocephalus. The sequence goes on from OV651820.1 coordinate 28,463,919, forward strand.
TGAATTAATATCTACCTCATATTCATATAAACATTATAATTAGTTATAATTATTTACTTTTAGTTATGTAAGTTATTGAATTTTCTAGAAAAAATAATTAATTTTCTAATAAATTCCAGTTTTATTTTTAAAAACTAAATATACGCTTTTAGTAAATATTTTTTAATAAACTTACAATAAATATTGAATTCTTCTAAAGATGAAACCAACTCTTTCTTACCTGAAACAAAAGAAAATAAATAATTAACTAGAATGAAAAGTAACCAAGTAAAATTATTATAATGCTCTTTGTCTAAATTTCCTTTATATTACATTATCTAATAAAAGTTACATAAAACTTCAAAAATTGCTTAAATAATGAAATTTTATTATTTTAGACAAGAATAACATTTTTAGGGTTCATAATGCTGATCCCAGGAGTGCTTTTAACCTACCCGTGTCTGTTTTATGTAACCCCGATATTATCTTGATATAAAATATCTAATAGTTCAATTTCCTATGATAAAATTTTCTTATGATTTTTTACAATTTATCGTTTAATCTCCTTTAATGTATTTTTCGCAAAAAGGACACATGGCAATAATGATTTGAAGATAAAATCGTCTAGGTAATAACAATCTTATTACTCTCAGAGTCATTTACTTAAATCATAATAGCTATTTATGTAACTAGTTATGAAATGCCTGATTTTCAGAAACGAGTGAATATTTGCGGGACCAGTAGAGCGAGGTCTCGCAAAATGAATGAGTTACACAAAACGGTATTTCGTAACGTGTTACATACAAGAATTTTGTTAATTTTGAATAAATTATTTATAAAATTGGAAAGAATTTGAATAAAATTATCTACTTGCAACCAATATTACTTGCAACCTCAACCTCAACGAATCAACCAATCACTTGTCGGGATGGTTGAAAGTTTACGCATCACGGATAAGAAAATTTTCATTTTTTTTTTATATATATAAAGTCATGGTATTATCATGTATTCAGGGAAAGTATTGAAAATAATAGGTAAACGTTAAAGTCTGATATTCATTAATAATAACTAACCTTACCAACGTCATACTTTTAAATTTTAGAATATTTATCATCAAAAACGGTTTTGTCTTGTTAAAGCTTGATAATATTCATGAAAGTGGATTATTTCCTCGGTTATTTTCCATACATGGATATGAATATTTGTAGATTTTTCTCCGTAAAGTCATGTCAGTGTATTAGGTGACATGTATAACACTGACAGCAATTAATATCATGCGGTTACAATCACGCAGCAAGGTGCTCAGGCGTTTTAAACGAAATTAAGAATGCCAACTATAAAAAAGTTTTGTTTTTTTTTTGTTAATACTGTCGAAAAAGGCCATTGAAATTATTTTTGCTTGCTTTCTCATTATCTAGACCGAAAATCTATTAGTTATTAATTGTTTAGGGTAAGGAATTTTGTCGATTAGATGAATTTGTTTTATATTTACCGTTAATTTTTGCAATAAATTTTAAAATCACAGTATTTATAAACATAGAATGAAGAGACCTTTCAAATGAGGTATCACAAGCCTTTACTTTATATTTTTTAATTTGAGGATTGCAACTGTCAATTGAAGGAGGTAAAAGGCAGGGGTGAAATTTTCACGTTATTTTATATTCTAAAATTCACGTATTTTGGGATTAATTTATAAATATACACAGTAATTGAGCTACTAAATGTATTCCATTTGGCTGTTACTGTATATTGGATGTGAGTGTGAGTATACTATTGAACGCAGCTCTAAATGTCATTAAGTTTTCATAACTTAGGGAAATAAAGTTTGGAGCAAGTATGTGTCACAGGTACTCGTGCAAACCCCTTTAGTTTCAATAAAATATATTTTGATATGATTAGCAAGATGAAAACCTCTACAAAATCTGAGAAAGGATTTTCTGGTTTTAAAATTACATCCTTTTATTTAAGTAACTAGTTATTTGTTTCTTTTCCGCTGACAAATTGTGCTCTATCGAGAGTTACAATTATAATTTAAGTCTTCTGAATTGGAATTCCAACTTGAAACTCGGAATTCCGAGTTGTATGTTAGAATTCCGGAATACAAATTGGAATTCCGAGATATAAGTCGGAATTCCGAGACACAAGTAGGAATTTCGAGTTACAAGTCGGAATACCGAGTTACAAGTCTGAATTCCAAGATACAAATCGGAATTCCGAGATACAAGTTGGAATTCCATGATAAAATTCGGAAATTGTAAAAAAATATGTGACGGTTCTAAGTCTTCGTACATTCTTAACGGTTTTCCAGTTATTTATTTTATTTTATATTTTTAAGAAAGTCACTTCTTTACGAAGCAAATATTTAAAATTAATGAAAATAACAAGAGCTTTTAAACTTACCTTTTCTTGACAAGTTTCTATCTAATGGTTCCTATACCCCAGTATATATACCAATCAGTATTGGCACTCTGAGGCGGCACGTTTGATCTTTAAAAGTAGAAATTTTAGTTGACACTTGACGTTTTCGGGATATGAAAAGTTTTCTTTACACGGACTTGGTATACCTGGTTAGTTGAATTTTTGTTCTGCTGCTTTTCAAATTCGTGTGTATGAGGGAGATGTGAGATACCTTTATAGACAACGGTTGAACAACTTAATTACTTTGAAGAAGAAAATAGATTAGATATCAGGGCAGTCTTCGCAAATGTAAGAAGGACAGAACCGTTTTAAATTTTTTTATATATGTGAAATATTACTTTTTGGTGAAAAGTTTAATTACTTTTAGTTCAAAATATAACGTTTTTGGCTAGAGAAATATATAACACACAAGGTTAGAGTAACAAAATAGAGGTATTGCTTTATTTTTTAAGAATTACTCTAATCTAAAACTTTTCTAGTATATTGTAAAAATTTATTCTATACGTTATTTAGGTACTGCAAAATCTATAGGAAAGTATGTAGTTTTAAATTTAAAAATTTGTAACGGAGACATATTTAGTGTAGTTTTTTTACAAATATATACTCAGTGACTTGTTTTTGTGAATGAGTTCAAGTATGGCAGACTAAAATCGTTATTTTTTATTATGAATTAATTTGAATTTATTTTAAAATGGGAACTATATGTATATGGTTTTCGTAGTTTTTACACTTGTGATAGAAATATCAAAGTTATGTATATTGGCCATTTACTACACACAGCAAATTCATAGATACAATACATATTACTATTTGACATTCTTGTAAAACTACTAATTTAAAATTGACTTTAAACTAAGTGACTACACACAGAATTGTTTGAAAGCAGCCATAAGGTATAATTTATTTATTGGATACTATAAAAAAAATTAATAGTACTTACATGTAGAGTTAAGTAACAAGAAATTTAAGACCAAAAACAAAACAAACCTTTATATCTAGTGAACTTAATTTAGTACAGTCCTCAACTTTCTTAGGCTAACATTAAAGGTATCTATTTGGATCTCGCTAAGAAACTCATTGGTAACAGCCATCATCTTGTTAAAAGGAGATATACTACTTGGATCTAAATCAAATAATTTTTTATTACTTGGGTTTCTTAGATTAATCTTTGCCGCATTAACATTTATATAGTCAATCAATTCACAATCTTTGTACCTAAAATAGAGTACAAAATATATCACAGCCTGTTGCTTTCTTCTTTGTAAAAGAGATTTAATCTTAAAACTATTGAGCATAGTTTTATACGAGATCTTAGGTATAAGGGTACAAGTATTTTTTATGACATAAAGGTACCGTAAAAATATTTTTTGTACTTTTTCAATATGATCAATTTGTGTGGCTTCCAAGGGCATCCATATTTGTGAAACATATTCAAGATGGAGTCTTACTAAGGCATTATATAATATGATTTTGGTGGTAATCCTAAATTTTTTGTATTTCTGATTTAAAAACCTAATGCTTTTATAGTTATGTGTAAAAATGGTTATTGAACTTCAAATTAGACTGAAAGACAACTCCCAAATCCTTTACCTCATATTCACGATTTAATGTGACATCACAGGTCTTATTTCTAATGTAAAACATTAAGAGGCTATGGATCCTTACAACTTAAAATATGCATACGTTTGTAAGTATTAAATAGACTGATAAAAAGTGTTGATTTTTATTTACAACTATAATAAGAACCCATTAAAAAGATTAAGAGCAATAGAACATTTCAACAAATTTCTATAGGTACATATATTTTTGATACCTGATAATCAATAAATAATATATTTTTTGGAGTAGCAACAGGTTTATTAATACACAACTATTATTTTGTTACAAATACTTATAATATTTATAATTACCATAATAGTTGATATAAGTCCTTTAAAAATCATGAGCAATTTTCCTTGTAGCGTTGTTTACATTTTGCAGAGAAATGTTGTATTCTGCTTTTAGCTGATAAATCATGTATATGTAAATGGGTTGAATGTAGACAATGTTAATGTTTTTGCTACTATTGCTGGCTAGGAATGCTGGGCTGGGACACCAACAAAAAAAAGAAAGCACAAAGCACTAGATGTTTTTATCACTTATACTCGTACAATTTACAACCATTCAAGTAACTAGCATGTTGGAAATACTTCACGAAAACATATTAAATATAAATCAGTCGAAGGCAATGTATTTTCTTTTTATAACACACTTTTTTAGCTTGATTACTTTTAGTACTCTATTTATTCCAATGTCCTCAAATAAAACGAGCAATAATAAGGATAAAACACACACTGAAGTGTATTTGGGGTATTTTTGATCTAAATCCACTATCAAAATAACAAATTTTCCGTTTTTAAGTTGTGAATGTATTACAAAAACTACTTCGATAAAATGTAAACAAAAGTTTATATTTGTGTACGAAATATGGGTTGCCTGCGCATGGTAGCGAGTTTTTAACCGGATTTATGACAAGTGATAGGTTATATCCCGAAAACGTCAGCGCCGTAAAAGCTGCGCGTTTTTTTCCCGCCCAGGGAGTGTCATGGGCCTGCCTATACAATTTTTATTTAAATTTTATTATAAAAAGTTTTCCATTTTATTGTTTTCAAATTAAGGTAGATTATTTTAAGCATAGAGGAACCATTAGTAAGAAATTTGACAAGAATAATTTATAGTTAACATTAGTACTTCAATAATTTTCACTGCTGATATTTGTATGTGTCAGCTTATAAATTAAAGAGACGTTTAAAAAAGCTCTTATTATTTTCTTTAAATTTTAAATATTTGCCACGCAAAAAAGTGAATTTATAAAAAGACAATAGCTCTATAACCGTTAAGAATGGTATCGAGGTACATAATGTGTAATCGGTAGCAAATAAGCTCTACTTTCCCTCCTCAAAGAAATTCGTCCAATTACCAGTTACCCTGTATATTGATTTTAAAAGATTTATTTTTGTTTTCTTTCGTAACTGGTGACATAATAAACCTTTTCTAATTTTGATATAAAAAGTGACATTTTTATGATCGCAGCAAGTGTCAAAATCATCTACTTTATGCAACCAGTTGCATAATGTTAAAAAATATGAAACTGATTACAAAAAATTCATTATGTCACCAGTTGCGAAACGAAAACAAAAAAACCTTTTTTTGGTTTTATAATCAATATATACATTATTATTATTATTATTATTATTATTATTATTATTATTATTATTATTATTATTATTATTATTATTATTATTATTATTGGAAGTTTATATCAAAGAAGGAAAGGTTGGCTATATACAAATATAATTTGGGTATGAACTTACAACCTAGTAATAATGTTGTTTCGGTCCTTATTTTCCATTCTAAATCAGCACAATAGCTATTTCTGTATTAAGAGCAATACTTTGACGCTTGAGACAGAAATTTGGCTGCGCGACGCGTAGCCGAGCGCGACAATCTGTCGAAAGCGGAAACGAACGTTCTACTCAAAATGCATATAAGATTTTTCTACGATCACATTATTTTAAGAAATAGATAAAAGAAACTGAAAATTTGTCGTAAGTAGTATATAATGAGTTGCCTATATCTACGTTAATCATGAAAAAGTAAGTTAATATACAGTCAATGTTAAATTAAATAATAAAACAAAAAACATCAAACTACGTACAAATAACTTGAAAATTATTTATTAAAAAGAAATATTATTTATTATATATAATCTAATTTAAATTAGGTGAGTAACAAAGTTGTCAAGTTTTCCGCGACAAAGGTGTTATTTAATGTCAGTTCGCGGAAAACGTCAACTTTGCGATTGTATTTCGACGCGCAAAAGCCTACTTTGGATAGTGATTGTAGTAAAAATAAATAAAACACAAAATACACGACAAAATAACCCACTTATCAGTTACATAATGTTCAACATTATGTAACTGGTTTCATAAAGTAGATTATTTTGAGACTAGCTGGGAATAAAGAAAATGTTACTAAATATGTCAAAATTATTTAAAATGCTTTGTAAATCAAAGTTACCAGCGTTTTCTCTTTTCCTTCTGCATTACCAACAGTGAATTGCTAAATACTCATATCTTATGCATTCCGTTGAATTCTAAACAAGTTGATGTGTAAAATAAGCCCATTAAAAACACCATTTATCCTCAAAGATCCCATTTAAAAGGTAATTTACCATAGTCAGTGAGTAAGCAGATTCTCATACAAAAAGAAAACAGGATTTTAGTCGGATATAACTCATTTCCTACCATTTTTCAAGTAGTTTTTTTTAACGATCCTTCTTGCTTTAGGTAAAATTTCAGCTTATGAGCTTGCTGTATTTATGTTATCTCTTTTTACACCATCCTCGCAAAGTTTGTATAATTCATTAGCCAACTGAGAACAAGAGCCGAAAGATTGTTTGATATTATTTATTCAACGAACAAATATTCTTTTACACTTGGTAACACAATGATTCAAAAAAATCAATCCCATATAAATAAATTTTATTTGTAAATATGTGACAACCGGTTTCAGCCTCAGACCATCATCAGTTCTACAAGTGAGGAAGAAAAACAGGTGTTATACAAGTATAAATACGAATAATATTTTTACTCACAATCGGTTACTAATCTGTGGATTTGAATCTTTCAAAACAGTCGGGAAACGACTTATTGCCTTACTTCACTTCCTCGGCTAGCATGTATCACGCAGTATTGCCAATGGTTAGAAACTAAATTATGCACTCTTAGATCTATAATTATGCGATTTTGTTCCAAATTATGCGCCAGCACTGTATGCGGTTGCTAATAGCGGGAGTTGAGTTTTGTTTTGGAGGGGCATGTCCAAAAATGTTTTTTAGGGGAAATATGTACAAAATGACATCCCGTATATGTCATTTAAATTTTCGCGTTACGAGCAGGTGATTTTCCCGAGTTTGAGCTTTTTCGCTAGTTCTCGTATTTCGTCAATAAGGTAAGTATTTTTATTTTAAAATAAGTTTTGATCATTATTCGGCATTGCTTACCTGTTTGATTTACCATGCCTATTATTAATTAGTGAATGGATATAGCGGTTTTGTTTTAATTCAGTTTAGAGTTTGATAGATCAGTTATGTACAAAACGACATATACCAACTACGTCCAAAATGACATACTATGTTATTTTATCCATTTTTTTGCAGGTTGAAAACAATGCCGCGCAATTACAAGAGAACTTCCGAACGGCAAAGCTGAAGTGAATTATCAATGGCAAAGGCAATTGAAGCTGTGAAGAAAAATGAAATGGGATGGCTGAGGGCAGCTAAAATGTTTGGAGTTCCTCAGGCAACTTTAAGAAGACACGCGCTTAACAAAAACAAAATCCTAAAAGCCAAAAATAAAGGATTGGGAAGATACAAGACCACTTTCCCATTTGAAGTAGAGAAACAGATTGCAGATCATTTGAAGTTAATGGAAACGAGATTTTTTGGTTTTACTTGCAAGGAGGTACAAGAACTAGCATACCAACTAGCAGAAAAAAATGGTTTTGAGCATCGTTTCAATAAGGAAAGAAAAAGAAATGGTTATCTGGATTTCGAAGAAGAAATAAAGACATCAGTTTAAGAAAGCCGGAACCCACGTCCGCAGCTAGGGCACAGGCCTTTAACAAGCCCATAATCCAACGTTTTTTTAAAGCATTGCAAGACGTTTTAGACAAGTATAAGATTTCTCCGATTCGTATGTACAATGTAGACGAATCGGGTTTATCTACAGTTCAGAGGCCTCAAAAGATTTTTGCAACTGCTGGCCGCAAGCAAGTTGGAGTAATAACAAGTGCAGAAAAGGAATCCAACTTAACTTCTGTTTATTGCATGAGCGCAACAGGTAATTTTGTACCCCTTTTCCTTATTTTCCCCCAGAAAAACATGAAAAATGAATTGACTGATGGGGCACCAATTGGCACCGTAGGGGTAGCGCAAGAGTCAGGCTGGATGACTTCTAACCTGTTGTACAAGTGGCTTGTCCATTTTCAGTCACACGTCAAGGCGACTCCGGAAGATAACGTTCTGCTTATTTTAGATGGACACATCAGTCACAAGGGAATTGACACTGTAAATTTTGCGAAAGAAAAAGGTATTATTATCTTCTGTCTACCAGCTCACTGCACCCACAGAATGCAACCTTTGGATGTGTCCTTTTTCGGACCACTAAAGACTTATTTCAATCACAAGAAATAACGTTGTGGCTTAAAGAACATCCTGGCAGAGTGGTGACAAACTTGCAGATTGGAGATATTTTTGGCAAGGCATATGAGAAAGCAGCAACTGTACAAAATGCATGTAGTGGTTTTAAAATCACTGGTATATGGCCTCTAAATCTACCTATTTTTCCAGACTATGTATTCGAACCATCGGAAACCAACTAATATTCCTCAAGAATCCAATAATAACACTACAGTTGTAGACACCAGTCAGACAGTTGCAACACCTGAACCCGAGCCTGAATCTAGTGCATCTGGCTCTCAAACAGAAATCGTAAGCACTTCGCCAAAAAAAATATTATAGTTTCCTATTGACAAAATATCTCCCGTGCCGCAAGGAGGTTATATAACTGGACAGGGTAAGAGGAAACCTCGAAGAAGACAGAACGTTCATGAACTGACTTCCACTCCAAATATGGAAGACGTTAAAGCTAAGGAGGCTTCTAAACCTACAAAGCCCACACTCGTCGGAAGGAAAAAAGTTATCAAGGTTGTAAGTTTTGGTAGTGATGCTCCTGACGAATCAACACCATCTACATCTGGAGAAAAAATACAAATAAGGCCTAGATTTAAAAGAAAAGCATCTGAGCCTTTAGATCTGAGTTCAGAATTTGAGGAGGAGCGATTTGCCGATATAAATGAGGAAGACTGTTCATGCATTTATGGCAATGATTTGTTTTCGCGTTCGAGATCAAATTAAATATGGCTCCAGTGCTTGAATTGCCAGAAATGGGCACATTTTCTATGCACCGATGTCCCAAAATCTACAAAAAATTTCATTTGTGAACTGTGTTCCTAATTACTACTGCTGGACTATTGTTTGTTTTGTGTTATTTTTACCCTATGCCATTTTGTACATATTATATGGGTAAAATGGTTTAGGACATACCCTATAAGAAAGTTTGTAAACTCCTTTTCTTGTGTATTCCTAGTGTTGACATTTTTGTGTTTCGATCGTCCATATATCAATATTTCTTTAGTTTATATGTTTTTTTTTAATTCTAATAAATAAATTTTTTAAAAATAAAGTGAAAACAGTATGTAATTTTGTACATATTTCCCCTATGCTTTCAAAATATAGAAATAAACGGATTAAATTTTATTGTGACTCCTAAGCAAACGCTATTGTTTAAAACTACGCACGAGTCACTTTGTGTCATTGTGAATTAGTTTGGTGAGGCAGAGGTTCTATTGGAATTGGTATTAATTATAAAACTATATAATAATATTAACTTGGTCAATATTTTGCCTTTCTATCGTTTTCACGTTTAAAAAGATGGCCAGAAAAATTATTAATAGAATAAAGTCAGATGTCCATAGAGCAAATTTGAAAAGGTCACTTTAATACATCCAATCACTGCCCGAGAAAAAACCGCGCGGATTAAAGGTTCTATGCTGAATGCGTAATAATTCGCTTTTTAAATAATCTTTAGGTCTGTTCTGGTTTTGAAAAATAAAGATTCACAACTGTCGGGCTCATGCGCAGTAGATAAAAAGCGACCTGGTTTTTGATCAGACTACTTCTGTCAAAATGTATTCATGCCTCGGAGTGTAGATCGACTCAGACTGTTTTGACCGCGCATGCGTTTTTAAAGTGATTTTTAATTTGCTTTTTAGACCATACAGAATATATTACAATCCCAAATGATTATTTATGTGTGGATGAATGTCTCTTGTTCTTGTTTTATTTATAAATTAATGCAATTTTAGAATAATTAACTTTTTTAATATTATTCTCCCGTTCTTTTTTATTCCGTTAAAATGTGATGAAGATGATAATGATAAACATAAACATACAAATTTTATTTCAAGCTGAGCTTTCAAAAGGAACTGCATTATTATAATAAACAATAAACAAAACACCACATCGCGCAAGTGTACAATTCCATTTAAATTTTATGTGTACAGGACAGGGAATCTTATGTGAATACTCAACGCGTAATTAAATAGAGAGAGACATGACATACGAATCGCATTCTGCGGAACGAAGATAGTCGTCTTAACACATGCCGAATTGAAAGAAGATAATCCCAGTGCTGGTTTTCCGACAATTTACGTATTGACAAAAAGTATTCTGATACGTTTCTTACATTAGTTTTTTAAAAAATCTAATATTAAATTGTTATTTAGTGGTGTTATTAAAATGAATGGTTTATTTTAAACATTTTCCTAAAAATATCCGACAGTTAACTTGAACAGAACTGCGAGTAGTTGTAGACAAATCTACCGAAGGTTTCTACAAAAAAAATTGATAGCATTTCCGGTAAAATCGAAAGTCGGCCATTTTGTTTAAGTATACGTGTCCATTCTAAATTATGTTTTAATCCCAATCGCTTCGTAAATGAAAGATAAATTAATGTGGCCCGATATAATAATATCCCTAAATATTTCCTCAGCCCACTGACTATTCACTAACCCAATAATGCGAATTACCTGCAGTCTAAGCTTTACATTAATCCTCTACACTTCTTGGTAAATAATGTTTTTAATTAAAAATTTACTTTTTTACGATCTTAACTTGACAGTAAACTACTTATTTATAGGTCCATTATACCCCACCTATTCTTAATGTTTATGGAGCGTAGAGCAATTTAAAATGTAAAAAACTGCATTTCCACCCGCTGCAAATAAATTTCTGAACTTTGCGTTGGTTATACTTACTACGTAGTTATATTTTCAACATTTTTCATCTTGTATCATCAGAAATTTGATTTCGAACCGTTTGTTTGATAAATTCATTCTCTTTAAAATAAAAAAAAAAAACAAAATTAACTAAGATTTAATACATTTTATTTTAATTTTAGTTGGTTGGTCACGTGATGCCAGGTGGAGGAATTGCCATAACCGGCCAGGAACAAAGTCAACTTGGCGGAGGATTTCAGGAAGGAGCTGAAGCTCCAAAAGGTATTATTCATAATATATTATTAACACGCCATCGTGACAAATAATAATTGAAGACTGCCTTTCAAAAACGACACATGTCCAAAAATGCCATAATTGAGTTGTTAACTGTGACTATCTCTCTAGACTAAATATCAGCTATCGAGCTAAAGCTCTCGGGCTCTAATCAGATTGTTAATGCCTAAAATTATGTCTCATCAAATTGATATTAAAATATTCTCAAAATTTATATTCAACAAAATAGCCAACTATTATCAAGGTCTTGGTATATTACCCTTGATAATTAGTGGCCAAGTGTTGTATTTATCGACACAAATGGTGATTTTCTATAGAAGTAATACAAAAACAGAGATATTCATTGCCAAATACAAATAATTCATTTAATAATGAAATCACAATCAAAATTTACATAAAGTCACAAACTGGAAAAACTGTTATTTATTTACGTCTAAACACAAACCAATTCTTCTTCGTCGTCTAGCAAAAACATTATGCAAAGTTATTGATATCTTCACACCTAATTAATGCTTATTATGTCACCAAAAAATTCACCATGATACTGAACGGTTTCTCGTCATATGTGCTGTTGCGCCATATTGTTGAAAATACCCATTTTGTAATTTATTCCTCTTCATTGATGAGTTAATTTGTGATATCGTGCTTACTGCTGTATTTCTTCAAAAGAATGTGTTCCCCCACTAATCGTCTTCGATATATGCGAACCCAAACACCAACCTTTTGGGAATGCACTGGTTCTTCAACTAAAAAATGAGATTACCAGTTGACCATACCTCAAACACAAATTCAGAATCTGTATCTGTAACATTTGTCACTAACGATGTTGTCAGTCCAATAGAAGGGACACGTCAAAAAAATATTTGGTTGGCTGCCTTCTTGGCAAGTGAATCAGCAGCGATGTGGCGCGACCTTTGATCAATATTAAGTTGACCACATTCTTGATGGATACTTCGGACAAAGCTTCGTGACATTCTAGTACTAACCCTAAATAAATTCGTGGTCTGTCCAGGGTGAGTATTACTTGTCTGCTATCTGTATAGATAAGCATGTTTCTTCCAGTGATATTATTTCTGGTGATTTCTTTTGCTACTATGAGAATCACCGTGAGCTTGGTTTAAACTACACTGACACTACTGCTAACATCCCATTCTATATTTAGGTTTAAAGATCTGAAGTATATTCCACATCCTGAGCCTTGTTTGGTTATAGAAGTATCGGTGTAGATATGAATCGTACCTGCCACTTCCGACTAATCTATTTGATCTATTATAACTTTATATGGCTTATAGAAGATATATCTCGGTGAGATGGAGTCCATGTTCGCTTAAAGCAGTGGGAGCGTATCAAGCGTCTCCTGCCAAAACCGATATCTCGCCTTACCAGATCCTACATCAGATTCTATTCCAACCTTGCGGAGGCGTATCCTTGTCATCAGAGCAACCTCCCTAATGTAAATATCAAGGGAAGTGAGACTAAGAATGACTTCCATGGCTCTGGTCGGTGTGGTTAACATGGCGTCTGTTATGTTGAAACATGTTGTTCTTTGAATTTGTTCTAGTTTGCAATTAACTGTCAATTTTTGGGTTTTCGTTACCCAGACAACTGCACCACATGTTAGGATAGGTCTTATGATGACCGTGTAAATCCATGTGATGACTGTGCAATGTATGTTTTTTTAACTCTGTTTTCTAAGTGTGAGTTCCATTTTAACTTGCTGTCAAAGGTGAGACCAAGGTACTTTACCTTTGTTGCAAATATTAGCTTTGTGTTTAGGACCATTTGTCTTCTTGAGATTGATAAGACAGCGAATGGTTCTTGTACCATATAAATACTACTTTTACCTCTCTTTATTTTTGGAGGATATACCTCAGCCTACGAGGATTTAAGTATATCTACCAGGTGAGGTGTGAGTTCTTCCAGACCCCACTGAAGTAGGGCTTGATAGGTACCGTTAGGTGCTGGCGATTTAAATGAAGAGAAGCTATATATTGCCCATCTAATTTTGTCATTGTTAACAATGTATTTAGCAGTTTGCCAATCGCAGACAGATGGGTTGTGTTCTTTCTGTGCCCAGTCGGCCACATCTATGATGACCGAGTCAAGGAAGTGTGTTGATTGCAGAAGTTTGATGCTATCTTCAAGATTTGCAATTTTTATGCCATCTTCTTTAATAAGCGCACCAATCCTGCGGTTTTGATCTCTTGAGAAAGCTTTTTGAAGCCTCGCTGCCTGCGGGAAATCTTCGATTTCTTCGCAGTAGGATCTCTATGCATCCCTCTGTGGTTGTCTTATGATTTTTTTATGTTCTGTGAGGTCAGATTTGTAAGTATACCAGTCCTCTTTGAGTTTTGTGGTCCTTGCTTTATTAAAAGATTCCATAGTCATCTTCCTGAGTAACATCGTAACATCATTATGAGGTAGTCGTCTAATCGTGTTGGACCAGCCTCAGGGAGCAGGATTTCTTATAGGCATTCTTTCTTGTGCTTTAAATAGTGTTCTAGTACTTTTTCGAAGCATTGTTATTGTTTGGTGTTTGGGCCTCCACCTCTCCCAAAGCCTTTTGGAGAAGGTGAGCATAGGTTGTCCTCTTCATTTTCCTAGGGTTATAACATGCAGGTTGGCAACATCAAAAACAAATTCAGGAAGTTCTTCAAGAATATCAGCCATGCATTCTGGAATTTAATACTGCCACTTGTCAATTTAATAATTTTTGATTTTTGTTATGTGTTGAATACTGCTTTTTAATTGTCTTAATAAAAATTTTCGACTAATATTTGACACAAAGGTTCATTTCAGTCTCTTCACAAAGTTGTGCTCTTTTTAGAATATTTTCCATGACGTCTGTCAGCACTTCAGATTTTAAACCCCTAATTTCAGCTCGAATCTTATATCTAAGGTTCCTAATGGTTCTAGGCTTATTAATGTACATCCTTTCTTTGAGATATCCCTGAAGAAAATAATCAGGCGTTGTTAAATCCGGCGAGCGAGACGGCCAATTAAATGCTGACAAACGTCATGGAAAACGCTCTTAAAAAAGCACAACTTTGTGGCCTTTACTTCTGTAGTAAAAAAAATTATAAAATTTATATAACATCAATTATGAATATTTAAAACCCCGCAGCGACCTTTGCGCCATATTATCTATAACTTCTAAATGGTCCACCGAACCAACCACATGTACAATTTTCTTTATTATAGTAATAATTTTTTACGTATGTAATTAAACCAGTCTCTGGCAACGAATAAAGATAGAAAATCTCTACAGCGGATTATACTCTCTCAACAATACAATTGTATAAAACATAATGGGTAATAAAAAAAAAAACAACACGGAAGTTGCAAAACTCTGGAACCCGATCTCGAAAAGTCGATGCCATGATACACTAAAAACTTTATGCGTGTCCGCTTTTAATTAGTAAAAGACCAACTTTCCAGACTGATACATCAACATTAAATAGAAAATAAAACTCACTCTTCAGTACATTTAACATCAGTTAACAATAGCTTTGTTATTTGCTCGTATACTAAAAGTTATAAACTTCGTCTATAGGTTAAAAAGTTAGTTGTTTGTATTTATAGTATTTTGTATGTCTGCCCTGGATAAAGTTAAGAATACAGATACATAATTGGCTCTTTCGCGATTTATTTTTGATTCCGCGTATTATATTCCAAACTGATATTCTCGTGCTCACCTGTGGTCTTATTAGTGCTAATTCAGTTCACATTTTCCACATAGTATTGTGAATGCCGTTTATCTACGCCCGTGAGTTAAGAACTGCTTATCCCACTCATTTTGCGTGAGATACGGAGTTTATTAACGCACGCGTTTTTCTTATCTCACTGCTTTTCAATCAATCAAATAAAAAAGTCAAAATGTCAAAATCATAAGCCAATACCATGATGTTTCTAAAAATTCAAATAGTCATTATTTTCAACTTCATAGGCAACTTCCTAATAATATTCCTCATCTCAACAATTTTGGTTTACCTAAAAAATATACTTCTATTCTATCACGTCTCAAATTAAATCATGGACGGTTTCCTGCCCATTTGCACTTGCAATAATAAGTCGGTTGGAGACGCCAATCACCTTTTCGTTGAATGTCAAAATTATGCATTACAAACATCTGGGCTATATAAATCTTTAATCTCTCTCAATTTTCCTCTACCAGTAAATTTGACATCCCTTCTGACAAGCACCGATAAACATATCCTCGATATTTTAATTAAATTTATATGCGATACTAAGCTAGATATTTGAGACACTACTTTTTTTTTCCTTTTTTTTTTTGTATTCCGTTTTTATTATTTAAACATTCTGTGGCAAATGGACACCGTTCGAAGCCATATCTCTCACACAACACACAACAATGTCAAAATCTATTTAAATTTAATAACAAATTACTGTCACAATCTAAAGTAACAAGCAACTATATTTACAGCTTAAGTATTTATTATAAATATTAATAATACAATCTATACAGTGTTCCAAATAAATTCAAGTGCTTTAAACATTAATCGCGTGGTCATTTGTATTAACATCCGAATTTCTATTGAGGTTTCCCAGAATGTTCACCACTATGTTCTTTTTATTTTCACTGAACTGTCAATATAACCCTCAGCTACTGTGTTGGAACGCCAATAACCATGACGTTTTACTGTTAATAAATCTGCACCCGAATCTGCCAGCAGTGACGTGGAGGACCGCCTCAAACAATGCCCAGTGTACTCTTCAGGGTGATCTAGTTTCAGATATATAAGACAATTTTCTTTGGCAGACTTTCAAAGATTTGATGCCCACTTTGTAATCACACTCGAACTTCACTTAAGTGATATGTCACAAATCATATTGTTTTTCTATGCTCTATGTCAGTAAACGTTAAAAATCGCACTATCAACATTCCTTGTAAATAACATTTAACAATAACATGCACGTAATGAGATCTCATAACATACACGCGCGTTTTGATAAGAAAACTTAAATTTCTTGGTTTAATCAAATTGCAATCAAATTTTTGTCTACGTACGACATTAGTTGGTCTATTTACATAAATTTAGTCATTTAAAAAACATAAAAACTTTTAGCAACATCGAGATACATTTTGGATTAAAAGAGTGATGTCCCTAAATGTCGGCAACATATTATACAATTTTTTAAGAAATTTATCGCGTTTTCTTAGCATGCTATGGAAATAAACGTCATTCCATTTATATTGTTAATTAATTAACAAATATGATTGTATCCGAACATGTTCTCAACTTTACCTACGAATATGTTTGTTAGCAGTGAAAGTGATTATTAGCACTCCACCGGAGATTTTAGAAAAAGCTCAAGCTACCACACATAATTTGTTACCGCTAAAATCCAAAGAAAGGTATGAAATTACCTATCGAAAATTTAAGGAATGGAGATACAAACACAACGTTAAATCCTTTTTTGAGAATGTTTTAAGTGGGCGTAGAAAAAGTATAGTACGTTATACGAGTTGTAAACCCTCGCCACTGCGCGGATTTGTGCCTAAACTTTTTCACTTCGTGCGTAATGGGTTACTTACAACTCTTCTATCGATTTAAAAGTTTAAAGATTTTAATACCGCGTTTACTATTTGAGTGCGCTGTTGCAAAGACTTGGACGAATTTACATTTTAAGTATTTTTAGTAAACCCCGTTTTTGTTTTCTACCAACTAATAACTAAGATATTTACTGTGAAAACAAATCTGGAACATCCGGTATACAGTGCTGGCTAGCTCAAAACGTCGTTGCTGGAAAATTAAAGCGGCGTAAGTCGAAAAATGCCCAATTTGACTTAAGACAACCACACATATGTTAAAGTAGATATCTATGATATAACAAAGGGGCGTATCTCTCCTTTTTATAGTTAATATATTATGGCAAATAATATGTGGACGGATGCATAAGCAAAGCACGATGCATCTTTCGAAGTGAATAGTAAATGGCTCTTACCTGTGCAGGAATGGAAAGGATGCAGTATGAAAGTTGCTAGTTATCGATCGGTAACTCGATCGGTGAGTGACAACATCGATACTAAGCCATTTCTTTTTCAGCATGTGTAAGGACCATTTACTATTTACCGCCACACAAGCGAGGCAGTACCGAAGGTTTAATCTGTGTATACCTTATCATTAAATGCGGATAAGTCTGCTCTCCTATGGTATCACTAACTCATCAACCTCTGTGCAATCTCTCCGTATCTGTAAAGTCGTGCAAGTTAATAACATGGTCAAGAGGTGTTTCTATATGCTATCATTGTCGGAAGTGACCATTGGAGGACTTCTACCACCCTAATCTGTCTGCTTGCTCCATATGAATATCTCGCTGGTGCATACCTTTTTATATTTTTAATTTGGTGTCGTTTAAAATGTGTAATTTAGTTTTTGTTGCTTTATTGTACACCTGTGAAGGTCCAATGGTTATAGGTTGGGATTTTAATTTTGTTTGATCTTTGTGGATGTCTGGGCTGAATCGAAAATTCACAGTGGGACAAATCGGAAATTATTCCACTTTGCCCCAAAAAAGAAATTCTTTTCAACAGATGTTGGGAATACATTGTTATTACACTGCGACCTAAAATATCTATTGTACCCCCTTCTGTCGCTAATGCACCAAGGAAATGTCTCAATGCCTATAACGACCCTTCCAATCCTATTTTCTGAAGGAAATGTAGGATTTGGAGTGGCTTCAAGTTAGGTAAATCTCCCTCTTCTATTTGATATCCTCCTAGATATAGTGCCCTTGGATTCTTAAGTGCTACACATTCAGTTAGAATGTATATGAAGGTTTCGTCCTCCTTATTACAGAATCTGCACTCACTATCCTCTACTACTCTCAGTTTACTAAGGTGTGATTTTAGTCGGTAATGCACGGTAAGGATCCCTGTTACAATACGTTTTCTGTTCTTGCTCAGGCAGATGCAGGCTTCCGATCTTTTCTGGTTATATTTACCCAGAAGTATCTTACCCTGTCTCAGTCTCAAGAGATTGTTCCAATTATCGGTTCTTCTACTGCCCAATTCTTTTTTAATTTCTCCTAATATTATGTTACTGCTGATACCGCAGAACGGCTCAGGTCCTACAAAGAGTGTTTGAGCCCCTTCCTTGCAAGACTATCTGAAATCTCGTTACCCTGTACCCCGTTTTGTTCCGAGAACCAAGTGAGAGTAACTCTGTTTTTCTCGTCTAGCGCATTCAATTGTTCTAGGCATCTCCAGACCATTTTGAACTGATTACGTAAGATCTCAGAGCTTGACTATCGGACATGATGATAATCTCTTGTCTACGATAGCTTCTCTCGATGTTAAACTGGATACACTTCTCGGTGGTGTGAATTTCCACCTGGAAAATGCTTGGGTATTTTCCCAAGCTTTCGGAGTGCTTGCTTCTTGGTCCATACGCTCCTATTCCAGTTCCTTCTATGGTTTTGGAACCGTCCGTATACCACTTTCGGTTGCAAGCGCGATGGATTTTTGGCTCCAATCTTTCTTACTCTGTGGTTTTAACGTTTTTTACAAAACTGTACTTCTTTAGCGTTTCATCCTGAGGCATGTCCCAGGTATCTTTAGTATAGCAAGTATACTTTCGTTTAATTACTCAAATTTAGAGGGGTGAGGTTTAAGATCACCTCCATTGCGGCCGTAGGGCAGGTTCTCATTTCACCAGTAATGCAAACACAGTATTTGTACTTTTGAGATATCAGCTCTCGTAATAGCTAAACTAGTTCTGTTACTCCAGGCTAAAGCCCCGTAAGTGATGATTGGTCTCACTTTTGCAGTATACATCCATCGCAGTATTAGAAACTATTAATGAATGAATCAGCAATATTCTTGGTCTAAAAAATCGATGGCAGGAGTAATAGGCGATCTGAGAAATAATCTGAAAATGCCATCGAAGCATTATAATGTACCGATGAGTATTTTGCAACGAAGAGTAAAGTCAACAAAAGATGCCTCAAACGCGTCTCTGAAATCTTTAGGTCTCTTGAAAACTAAATTTATGTCAGAACAAGAAAAAGAACTAGCAGATTTTATTTTGAATATGGAAAGCCAATTTTTTGAATTAGGCACGAAAGAACTGAGACAAGTTGCTTACCAGTTTGTAGAGAGAAATGGAATCCAGCTTTAACGCTGATCGAGGCTGGGTGTATGGTTCCTTAAAGCGTCAAAAAAATATTTCGTTGCGTGTACCAGAATTCACATCAATTGCAAGAACGTCATTGTTTACGAAGCACAATGTCTCATCATTTTTTTGGCCTGTTTGGAGACTTACTCGACAAATATCATTTCCAACCTAGTGGGATTTTTAACTGCGATGAAATAGGTATATCCACCGTTTCAACAAACTTTTTAAAAAAACGAAATCGGTTGGAAATCTTTCTTCAAAAGAACGGGAACCCTTGTTACTGCTGGAAGATGTTTCAATTCTGCAGGATTATATGTTCATCCACTACTAGGAGAGTTCCTGATTTTAAAAAAGGTTTGCCACCAGACTCCATAGTGAAATGTCACCTCTTAGAGTAGATGCGAAGAGATATTGTTGCAAATGTTTGGTTTCTACATTTTTTAATTTTTTTTCTAAATTATTAAAGGAGTATTCAGTTTTATTGATCTTTAACGGCCATGCAATGGATATCAAAACTCTACAGTTAGTTGAGCGAGCTAGGTCAAATAACCTTCGTATAATTGTGATTCCTCCGCATAATTCGCACAGAATGCAGCCTTTGGACGTTGCTTTTATGTTACTTCTGACCAATTACTACAGACTATGAATTACTGGATAAACAAACTGGAAAAGTTGTAACGTTATATAACTTATGAATTATTTGGATCTGTTTTTAATGTTTTTAATAGAGCTTCTACAACACAAACAGCACTTAATGGATTTGACCGTATAATCCTCACATATTTCCGGGAGACTTATTTATGCCAGCAGATACTATTAATAGAGAACCTGACGCCTATAGAGCTTCTCCTCGACCAAGACAATCTTGCACTACAATAGGATCACCAAGCAATTACTTGCTAGTCCTTCCTCATGATAAGACACCTTCACCGAGAACATATCCATAACATAAACCCTCACCAAGACCTTTATATATACTGCTCATGCGAAGACATCCTCCCTGAAGTTATCTGGACCACATGCAAGTAAACTTTATTACAGCCCACAAGATAGTATGCCTAAAGCAGACCCAAGAGGAACACAACTATCTGCCAGACGAAGAAAGACAATGATCTTGGCTGCTACTCCTAAATTTGAAGAATTAAAAATCCAACACAGCAGCTAAAGGCAAAAATCGTGACCGTTAAACGCAAACTGAATTCTGATAAACCAAAGAAATCAAAAAATAAAAGAAACTTGTAGTATAGACCTACAGTTCTGATAGATCGAGCGAAAATTATCTTACGATATCAACAGATTTGTAGTAGCTACTGCGAATTTTATACTAAGCAGCATAATCCATTCTACAGAAAGAAAGTAAACAAAGAAGACATTAGTGAAAACGATTTTTCTTAGGGTAAAACTGATAAAAAAAAAGTTTGTTGCTCAAGGTATGGACACTGAAACTAGCAGCTCTGATTAATGTGTTAACGTTAGGTTTCCTTAAAATATTATAGACAAGGCAGAGCTGTTTTTACATTTCCAGAGGTTCTTGACTTGCCGAGAATGAATTATTCATAATGGAAATTTTGGGAAAATTAAAAGTGAGAATATTGAAGCATGGAAAAATTAATATTCTGTGACTAAGCTATTTCTCCTAAACATATTTTTTGATGTCTTTGTAGTTTTGTAGTTTTTCATTCCATTTTCCTAACTGTTATTCTTAAATCTAGGACTTAGATTAAAAATGTAGTGTTATCCGTTGTATTTCTACTTTACCCCATATATATTTCCCCAATTCCCCATACTTTAACAATAATATGCCAAACTGAACTGTTTAAAAAACTAAAATATTAAATAAGGGTTCCACTTTACCCCAACTTCTCCTACTCGTGTTCCAAACATGCTCCAATAAGTTTTAGTTGTGCTCCTATCGCAATAATGTCTACCATCTCCTATTTGTAAATAGTTCTCTTAGGTGCAGTATTGAACAACGGATTTTTGTAAGCAGTGGATAAAGTTAAAATAAATCAATGATATCTCTCTCGAAGGGAAAATTCCAGGAAGTTTGTAAACTGAGCAGAGCATTATAAAATGATTTAACAGCATTTCGTTTTCTCTTCGTCTACATTTCTGCCCATTAAATATTAAAGTTTTTAGTTGGTGTTTTGGATTAACGACAATTGGTAATCGTTTCCCCATTTGTGACTTACCGATGGAAACAAACTTTAATTAAAAAAAAAAAAACAAGAAAACGATTAAAAAGGTTTTTTATGTAATGTAATCAGAATAATTTTTATGTAATTAGAATAATTTTAATATAAATTACCTATTTATTATCATACAAAATTACTAAATTGTCATATGAAAATCATAAATGATTTCAATCAACTTTATACAGTGTCACAAAAGTATAAAAACTATTAAAAACTGATGAATCTCTGTAACGTGTGGAAGGTGGGTTACCCCACGGCACTCATTAGGCCCATTGTAACATCACATCCAGATGGATGGCTCAGCTGTTATCTTCGAGAACTGCAGAGACACAGATAGGGCAGGACACCATCTCCATCTGCACAACCAGAGGATGTCCACAAGGAGGAGTTCTATCCCCACTAATGTGGAGCCTAATCGTAGACGAACTTCTATGCAGATTGACTGACCTCGGCATACCCTGTCAAGGTTATGCCGACGACATAGTCATATTTGCTAGTGGAAAGTTTAGTAATATCCTGTGTGATATAGTCTAAAGAGGACTAGAACATACCAAAAGATGGTGCCGTGAAGTGGGACTTAGTATAAACCCTACAAAAACAACACTAGTAGCCTTTTCAAGGAAAAGAAAACTTAATCTCAAAACAGTTAAATCAGACGGGATAGATATAGAATGGAAAAATGAAGTCAAACATCTAGGCCTAACCCTGGACAACAAACTTCTCTGGAACACACATGAGAAGGAAGTAGTAAATAAGGCCACAGAAGCCCTAATGGTATGCAGAAACATGGCGGGTAAACGATGGGGATGTAACCCAAACATACTGCGATGGATGTATACTGCAATAGTGAGACCAATCATCACTTACGGGGCTATAGCCTGGAGTAACAGAACTAGTTTAGTTACTACGAGAGCTAATATCTCAAAAGTACAAAGACTAGCCTGTGTTTGCATTACTGGCGCAATGAGAACCTGTCCTACGGCCGCAATGGAGGTGATCTTAAACCTCACCCCTCTACATTTGATGATAGAGAATGTGGCAAAAAGGACACGATATAGAATGATCAGGAGCGGAGTAATCAGACGAAAGTCTACTTGCTTCAGGACTAAAGATACCTGGGACATGCCCCAGGATGAAATGCAAAAGAAGTACAGTTTTGTGAAAAACTTCAAAACCACAGAGCTGGGCTGCAAGAAAGAATGGAGCCAAGAATCCATCGCGCTTGCAACCGAAAGACGTGCTATTCAGTGGTACACGGACGGTTCCAAAACCATAGAAGGAACTGGAATAGGAGTGTATGGGCCGAGAACCAAGCACTCCGAAAGCTTGGGAAAATACCCATGCATCTTCCAGGCGGAAATTCACGCCATCGAGAAGTGTATCCAGTTTAACATCGAGAGAAACTATCATAGACAAGAGATTATCATCATGTCCGATAGTCAAGCAGCCATCAAAGCGCTGAGTTCTTACGTAATCAGCTCAAAAATGGTATGGAGATGCCTAGAACAATTGAATGAGCTAGGCGAGAAAAATAGAGTTACTCTCACTTAGGTCCCGGGACATAACGGGGTACAGGGTAACGAGATTGCAGATAGTTTTGCAAGGAAAGGGGCTCAAACACCCTTTGTAGGACCTGGGCCGTTCTGCGGTATCAGCAGTAACATAATATTAGAAGAGATTAAAAAAGAATTGGGTAGTAGAAGAACCGATAATTGGAACAATCTCTTGGGACTGAGACAGGCCAAGATACTTCTGGGTGAATATAACCAAAAAAGATCGGAAGCCTGCATCTGCCTGAGCAAGAACAGGCTACGTATTGTAACAGGGATCCTTACCGGGCACTGCCGACTAAAAGGACACCTAAGTAAACTGAGAGTAGTAGAGGATAGTGAGTGCAGATTCTGTGAGGAGGAGGACGAAACCTCCATTCACATCCTAACTGAATGTGTAGCACTCCAGAATCCAAGGGCACTATATCTAGGAGGATATCAAATAGAAGAGGGAGACTTACCTAACTTGAAGCCACTTCAAATCCTACACTTCCTTGAGAAAATAGGATTGGAAGGGTCGTTATAGGCATTGAGACATTTCCTTAGTGCAGTGGCGACAGAAGGGGGCACAATAGATCTTTTAGGTCGCAGTGTATTAACACCCCATTATCAACATAACATAGGCCCATTGTGCATCTTTCTGAGGCACCTCCTAGCTCGTGAGCCAGCCTACAGATTTAATGGAGTTGACAACGTCGCCAAGAGGTGCTTCTCTTATATCGGCCGGTGTTAACCGATACTCGCCGAACACAAATCTTCTAAAAAATGAGAGCGTTGAGCAATCGTAAAGGATATGCTCGATGGTCTCATCTTCTTGTTCGCACCCTCTGCAGAGTGCGGATTCTGACAGACCCATGATATGGAGATGATTTCGTACTTGGCAATAACCAGTCAGAATACCTGTGACTAGGCGCAGATTATGTCTAGTCATAGTCAAGTATTTGTTTGCTGCAGTGTTGTCAGGATAACTTAAGAGCTCCCTGGCAACTCTGCAGTTTCTTGTTTCATCCCATTTTTTTTTTAATTTCACAAGAGAATGTTCTTTGATTAGGTCTATCACTACCGATTTTGTCAGGCCAATAGAAGGGCCAGGTCCAAAAAGTATTTGGTTGGCTGCTTTCTTGGCTAGTAAATCAGCAAGACGGTTACCTTTCTATGTGGCGCGACCTTCAATCCATCTTAAGGTGACGTCATTTGTCGGCTAAAGCTTCGTGATATTCTAGTACTAACCCTGAATAAATTCGTGGTCTGTTCAGAGTGAGTAGTGCTTGTCTGCTATCTGTATAGATGAGCATGTTCCTTCCAGTGATATTGTTTCTGGTTATTTCTTTTGCTGCTATGAGAATCCCCGTTAGCTCTGTTTGAACTACACTGGCACTATTGCTCACAGCCCATTTTATGTTAAGGATTAAGAATCTGGAGTATATTCCACATCCTGAACCTTGTTTTGTTTTAGAACCGTCGGTGTAGATATGAATCATACCTGCCACTTCCAGCTCTTCTATTTGTTCTATTATAACTTTATATGGCTTATGAAAGATATATTTCGCTGAGATGAATATAAAATTGGATTAATGTTCTAAAAAATTATCGGTCATTGATCCGAAAACCCAGCTCGGGACAAAATTTTAAAATTTTTCAATAAATGTGAAATTTATTTATTATACACTTTATTATTGTTTAATAATATTTTATATTTTTATAGGTTCTGGCGGTATGCTTGGCGAAATTACCATGCTTCAACTCTACAAAGTCGCATTGACAGCAGGAAAAGCTCACAAAGACCACAAACATCACCATGCTCATCAATTCGACCACAGCGGCAGAGCCATAACAACTCCAGCTCCTACAACGCCTAGAATCAGAGCCACTTTGCCACCCCACCCACTTTTAACAGCAGGTCAAATCAATCAAAAACTCCGAATCAATTTAGCCAATGGTCCTCAAGTAGTACAAGGTCAACAGTATGAAGCTCAATTTGTTAACGGACAATTTGTCGGTAATTTGCTGGGTCAACAACTGGCTGCACAGCAGCAGCAACAACTGCAGCAGCAACAACAGCAACAGCAGCTGCAGCAGCCAATAGCAATATCACCAAGACAGCCTCAACAGTTATTCTTGCCTCAACAACAAGCGGCATCAGATCAAGGATCTTTCTCTAGACAGTATGTCAGCTTCGGCGACACTCCTATAGTAGATGCCGATTTTAATCATGGTATTGACAATTCTGCTCTTGCACTTGAAACGCATAATGTATTTAAGCGACAAAGTGATGTAAAGTCGCGTTCTAAAGTCAAAAGGAGGCAAACAGTAGGTGGTAGCATATTTGAAGACGCCGTGGCAGGTCCGGGTGGGACCTATACTTTCGACCAAAGCCTCCTTCATGGTTTAGCAGGAATCGGGCAAAACGAAGCGATTTCAGAAAAACAGAAACAAACTGAAGACGAAAGGGAACCGGCCGAAGCTGAAGTTAAAGCGGTTCTCAATATATGTACGGGATGCGATCCAGAACCTTTCGATAAGGCTTTGATATTCGGTTGGAGGACTGTACCTAAAAAATTGTATTCCGGTGCTTTCTATACGCCCGCGGTGCCCGAATGCAAGGTCTTCTAGATGTAATGTTTTAACCGTTGTAAATATGTTATTGAATCACTCACTCACTGCCATCAAAATGATAGAGAGTTTATAGTATTATTAATTTAGTATTTATAAATTTGTTATTTTTTTAATAAATGTTAATAATAAAACAGTAATATGACATGATGTGTTTAAAATATTATATTGCATAACAAGAACTGTAAATAGCAATAGTACAAAATCCTTTCAAAGCTGACTTGCCATATTAGTTTATTAGGGATGAACAGGTATCTTGTAAAAATATAATCAAACACATACCAAAACATTTTGCTCGCTCACATGCCTTTAAATGGCGGACTACATATATTTTGACATGTTTAGAAGTATTAGGTGACAATGTGTCACGTCAAATTATAAATATTTTATGTACCTATGTGCTGTTTATTCTTTTTAATTACAGCGTCGAACCTCGCTCACTCTGTATATTTATACCGATACTTGTAAAGTTCTTCTGGTTTGTTAACTGCCACCAAAACGATATTTCAAAGCTTTCTATTTTTGAAATAAAATATGGGTACCTGTTTAGGCTATAAAACAAGGCCACCGAAAAGAAGAATATGTAAGCCTAACTAAACCACGTAAATTAATCTAATAGGTATTTATGAAACCAGTTACTAAATGCCTTATTTTATGTAACAATTGAATATTTGAGGGATGTTTAGAGCGAGGTCCCGCAATATGAACAAAATACATAAAATAATTCGTAACATACAATATTTTTTCTAATTTTAACTAGATTTTTTATAAAACTGTATTTTTTATAAAAAAAATTGACATATAGGCAACTAATACTACTACTTTATTATATTGTTAGTTGCATATGCATCATTTTATTGACAAATAGAACATAATATTATTTATTTGCAACGACTTGTAGTATGTTTATAGGGCCTATTAAAGTTATTTCATTTTTAAAAGTGTGGGTTATTTTGTGACGTAATGTATTTTATTTTATACTAATTTAGAATGTAAAATAAGGACCAAAACAATATTATTACTAGGTTACACATTTAACCAAATTTTATATTTATAAGTCAAGCTGCCCTTCTTTAATATAAACTTTTAATAATAATGTATATTATCGATTTTAAAACCAAAATAGTAGTTTGTGCAACAAGAGTGGATATGACAACCATATCGCACGAAGACGAAATTTGAAAACGACGCCGTAGGCGGAGTGCTCAATCGTCTGAGTGCAATGTGGAAAATCCACTCGAGTTGTACAGTGTATTTTTTCTACGACTCACTAGCGAAAATTTATAAATTAAAAAAAATTGGTTATTAAGGCAAAATAACTAATTTTAAAACAATTTATAATAGTCGCCGGGTGACCAAAATATGAAGTGTGATTGGTGGATTTAATTTTTTTTGCAGTTTTCTCACTACATAGAATGGATATAATATATATTCGTTCCGTTAATGGCAATAGTATACTTTTTCGTTTTGTAGTCTGTGCGTAGATAAGCTAATATTCATGTGGGTGTAGAAAAAAAGTTTATTTTTATTTGTTTACTTCTCTCAACTGGTTTTGAATGTTGGTTTTCGCTTTTGCGCATTGGACATTTACCAAACCTAAGTAGGAAGCAGAATAATCAATATCTAAAAAGTGGCTTACCTTGCTCTTGTGGATATGCTGATGCTGGTACTCCGAGTCGAATTCAGGTTCCGAAAAATAACTGGGATCTTCAAAATGACCAACACCACCAGCAATGCCAATGCCTGCCATTGGTAGACCGCCAGTGACATCAGCAGATTCGAAAAGCCTTAGCACCGATCGATCTCTAATTTCTCGGAGATGAGACCTTTAAGGAAATGAACAACCCTTTAACAATTACTGTCATATTAGATAATAAAATAACATCATAATTAATTGAAGTAGGATAAATTATCTATTGCTTCCAATGTGATCAAAAATATTCAACAATAAGAATAACAGATGCATGAACAGTACCACAAAAATAATTTTACTAAAACAAAATAAACGTGTGTAACTAGCTTTGGCCTCCTTGGGTCATTATTAAACCTAAAAACCTACTTGCTGTGACATACTTACAAGATAAGTGTTAAATTATTTAAAAGTTAAAATGAGTTAAAAAAAAGGGTACAAAAACATATGGGTTTAGCTATAAAAAGGGCAATACCAAGAGTCCATAGTGCAGATATCAGTTAATAAATCATTTATATAGGTAAAAAATTATTTGAATAGCCAATTCTAGTAAAAATATTCTTTTAAAAATGTTAAAAATGATTCACATTTGGTATTTACAATCTAGAGTTTATTTGCTTTACTGCGAGTTAGATGCTGGGATGGATCCAGAGATAACAGAGATATAACCATTCATTAATAAAATATAATATTCACGATGCCAAGATTAATGTCGATAATCAATCATCTGTAGGTCCGCGGCGAGGAGACGAAAGGTAAGAAGTAAGAGAGAGGATAAAGAGAAGGCTTTTACACTTCCAACTTAATATAACTAGGTTTTGGAATTTATTGAAAATTACTACATCTAATTTAGTTAAATTTGATATAACTAATGATTTAATTTTTTTTTGGTTTCTGTTGAATAAAATAGGTTGAATTATTTTAGCTTTTTAAATATATGTAAATAATTTTGTAAACAAAAGGAGAATAATGAAATAGCTATATAACAACAGTGGATATTATACTCTTAGAATGTGTCTTACTCAGCTCACGATATTTGTTAATAATTACATGTTACATCTCTTGTTATCTCTGGATAGACCCCTCAGCTCACCTAACCACCCCTCCAATTCATTATGTTTAGACCACATCTACAATACGTCATACTAAAATATAGAATATTCTTCTCCAATAACATAACCTTAATCTCTCGAATTCACAATTTACTTTTTTTAAGTTAAAAAACTTGGACGCGTATAAATTGGACTCGATAAGCTATAGTTTTTAATTTCAAAGCAACATGCCCGAATTTTGTGCCAAATGCAAATTGAAAAAACACAACTTAATTGGTTGTGAGGGCCTCTGTAGTAATTGGTTCCATCCTGACTGCGATTGGTTAAGTAATGCTGAATTTAAATTGCTACACAAATCCAAAAACCTGTATCTTATATGCAATTCCAGTAAAAATAAAATTGATATCGTCGATAAATCAATAAATGAGTCATTTAAAGAAAAAGTTGATGGCATCAACCACACTATTAATAAAATGATAGCTGATGTTGTTACATCTACAATTTTTGAAAACTTTCGAAAAGAGATTACACAAAAATTAGAATCGTCTTTCCAGTTATTTGAAACTAGCCTAACAAAATTAATATCTGAGAAAATTATTAACAGTAATGAACCATTTTTTGCTGATATTGCTTCGAATTCTAAATTTGTGCTTCATCCTAAAAATACAGTCCAACCGGTATCTACAACAAAATCTGCGAAATGTTGATCCCATAAAGGCCAATATTAATGTCTCCAAAGTCACTGGAACTCATCAAGGTGGGTTAGTCATTAGTTGTGGAAATAAAGATGACTCTTCCTTTCAACATATCATCAACACTAATCTAGGTGACAAATACTTAACGCAAAGCTATGAAATTAGGTAAACTAATAGTCGGGTTTGATTTTGATTATCCTGTGTACTGGACTGTGGTTACACAGAGGTATTTCTGTTGATCATATCGCCTGGGATAAAGAATGTCACTTCTATAAAAGAGCACAAACAAAATTTAGAGATTACATAGTGCTATCTTAATAACAACCAACTAATTCATCTAAAAATCATGTCTGTATTAATTCAACTTCTAAATTTACATTATACTATCAAAATATCAGAGGCCTTAGAACAAAAACTACCCAATTATTTGACAGTGTTTCAGCTAATACACAATATGCAGATTATTTTTTTACAGAAAGCTGGTGTAACGATACAATTCACGACGGAGAACTATTTGATCTCTTAACTTTCGATGTTTATAGGGTTGATCGGAAATATGAAGTAACGAATTTTTCAAGGGGTGGTGGAGTTATCAGTGCTCTAAAAAAGGAGCTAAATTCCAGTATGATTAATATAAGTGATGTGTGTGTTTTAATTCCCGCAAATACCAATATTGATTTTCTACTGATTAAAATAAAACCAGGCTCCCAATGTTTATACATTTTGCTTATTTACATACCCCCCTCTAGTTCAGTTAATGATTATGAGGTAGTTACGGAAACACTATCACTATTTACAACTTTATATGATAAACATTTTCTTGTAATCGGTGATTTTAATATACCACAGTACGCTTCTCAGATAAATGGTCCTAGTATGTCTGCCAAACTAAATGTTGTCAAAACTTCTGCAAATTTTTTTCAATTTAGTCAAGAATAAATTTCAACGCTTATCGGATTTAGTTGACTTTAATAACGAATGCAAGGTTTACAGAGCTGATGAAATAGTATTAAATGAAGATGATTACCATCCATCATTATGCATAGAAATTTCAAGGACAAATACAAATTCACCAATACCCTGTACACCAGATAATATGCATTTCAATTACAAAAAAGCAAATTTCCCAAGTCTCTACAATGCAATAAACAATATCGACTGGAGCTTTTTGCAAAATGTATCTAACATAGATATTAGTATTCAGTTACTGAACAACAAACTATATTATATTTTTGAAGAACATATTCCTATCAAGAAAACGAATTCTACAACTTATCCGCCGTGGTCTAATAGTAACATAATACAAATGATTCGACAAAAAAGAAAAAGCAGACAGAATCTATAAATCCATTCCTACAAATGCTGTTAAATATTCATGAACGAAAAATCACAGTTACGCTTTTAGATCACCCTTATAACACACGATGCAAAGATAACACTGTTGTAGCTCCAAGGTGTTTAAAAACTATTGGACAGAAACACTGCAATTATTTGGGACCAAAAGTTCTCAATTTGGTACCTGAGGAAATAAAAAATATTTGTAACTATAATTTATTTAAACAAAAAACAAAAAAGTGGATATCAAATTGTGACAGAGAAATATTTCATAAGATTGTTAATCAATTGTAGTACAAACACGTTTTAAAAACACTGTACCTAGTACTTGAAATAAATTTATTATACTTACCTTTTACTGACATTCACCCAAAATTGACATTTACCCGAAAGTGACACATAATTACCCACCGGATTTGAAAATATGTATTAGAATTTTGTTTATTTTAATTTAGGATACAAATAAGTTTGCTTGTAAGAAAAAAAAAAAAAAGAAAAAAAAATTGTTTATAGTTTTAGCTATCGTTTTAGATTTTAGGAAACGGATATATCACATACAAGCTGTAGTTGATACAGCTTCTGTGATTCCATTGTTTATTTACAAATGATTTATGTTTATATTACTTACATGTATATTTTCGTGAATAAACATTATTATTATTATTATTATTATTATTATTATTATTATTATTATTATTATTATTATTATTATTATTATTATTATTATTATTATTATTATTATTATTATTATTATTATTATTATTATTATTATTATTATTATTATTATTATTATTATTATTATTATTATTATTATTATTATTATTATTATTATTATTATTATTATTATTATTATTATTATTATTATTATTATTATTATTATTATTATTATTATTATTATTATTATTATTATTATTATTATTATTATTATTATTATTATTATTATTATTATTATTATTATTATTATTATTATTATTATTATTATTATTATTATTATTATTATTATTATTATTATTATTATTATTATTATTATTATTATTATTATTATTATTATTATTATTATTATTATTATTATTATTATTATTATTATTATTATTATTATTATTATTATTATTATTATTATTATTATTATTATTATTATTATTATTATTATTATTATTATTATTATTATTATTATTATTATTATTATTATTATTATTATTATTATTATTATTATTATTATTATTATTATTATTATTATTATTATTATTATTATTATTATTATTATTATTATTATTATTATTATTATTATTATTATTATTATTATTATTATTATTATTATTATTATTATTATTATTATTATTATTATTATTATTATTATTATTATTATTATTATTATTATTATTATTATTATTATTATTATTATTATTATTATTATTATTATTATTATTATTATTATTATTATTATTATTATTATTATTATTATTATTATTATTATTATTATTATTATTATTATTATTATTATTATTATTATTATTATTATTATTATTATTATTATTATTATTATTATTATTATTATTATTATTATTATTATTATTATTATTATTATTATTATTATTATTATTATTATTATTATTATTATTATTATTATTATTATTATTATTATTATTATTATTATTATTATTATTATTATTATTATTATTATTATTATTATTATTATTATTATTATTATTATTATTATTATTATTATTATTATTATTATTATTATTATTATTATTATTATTATTATTATTATTATTATTATTATTATTATTATTATTATTATTATTATTATTATTATTATTATTATTATTATTATTATTATTATTATTATTATTATTATTATTATTATTATTATTATTATTATTATTATTATTATTATTATTATTATTATTATTATTATTATTATTATTATTATTATTATTATTATTATTATTATTATTATTATTATTATTATTATTATTATTATTATTATTATTATTATTATTATTATTATTATTATTATTATTATTATTATTATTATTATTATTATTATTATTATTATTATTATTATTATTATTATTATTATTATTATTATTATTATTATTATTATTATTATTATTATTATTATTATTATTATTATTATTATTATTATTATTATTATTATTATTATTATTATTATTATTATTATTATTATTATTATTATTATTATTATTATTATTATTATTATTATTATTATTATTATTATTATTATTATTATTATTATTATTATTATTATTATTATTATTATTATTATTATTATTATTATTATTATTATTATTATTATTATTATTATTATTATTATTATTATTATTATTATTATTATTATTATTATTATTATTATTATTATTATTATTATTATTATTATTATTATTATTATTATTATTATTATTATTATTATTATTATTATTATTATTATTATTATTATTATTATTATTATTATTATTATTATTATTATTATTATTATTATTATTATTATTATTATTATTATTATTATTATTATTATTATTATTATTATTATTATTATTATTATTATTATTATTATTATTATTATTATTATTATTATTATTATTATTATTATTATTATTATTATTATTATTATTATTATTATTATTATTATTATTATTATTATTATTATTATTATTATTATTATTATTATTATTATTATTATTATTATTATTATTATTATTATTATTATTATTATTATTATTATTATTATTATTATTATTATTATTATTATTATTATTATTATTATTATTATTATTATTATTATTATTATTATTATTATTATTATTATTATTATTATTATTATTATTATTATTATTATTATTATTATTATTATTATTATTATTATTATTATTATTATTATTATTATTATTATTATTATTATTATTATTATTATTATTATTATTATTATTATTATTATTATTATTATTATTATTATTATTATTATTATTATTATTATTATTATTATTATTATTATTATTATTATTATTATTATTATTATTATTATTATTATTATTATTATTATTATTATTATTATTATTATTATTATTATTATTATTATTATTATTATTATTATTATTATTATTATTATTATTATTATTATTATTATTATTATTATTATTATTATTATTATTATTATTATTATTATTATTATTATTATTATTATTATTATTATTATTATTATTATTATTATTATTATTATTATTATTATTATTATTATTATTATTATTATTATTATTATTATTATTATTATTATTATTATTATTATTATTATTATTATTATTATTATTATTATTATTATTATTATTATTATTATTATTATTATTATTATTATTATTATTATTATTATTATTATTATTATTATTATTATTATTATTATTATTATTATTATTATTATTATTATTATTATTATTATTATTATTATTATTATTATTATTATTATTATTATTATTATTATTATTATTATTATTATTATTATTATTATTATTATTATTATTATTATTATTATTATTATTATTATTATTATTATTATTATTATTATTATTATTATTATTATTATTATTATTATTATTATTATTATTATTATTATTATTATTATTATTATTATTATTATTATTATTATTATTATTATTATTATTATTATTATTATTATTATTATTATTATTATTATTATTATTATTATTATTATTATTATTATTATTATTATTATTATTATTATTATTATTATTATTATTATTATTATTATTATTATTATTATTATTATTATTATTATTATTATTATTATTATTATTATTATTATTATTATTATTATTATTATTATTATTATTATTATTATTATTATTATTATTATTATTATTATTATTATTATTATTATTATTATTATTATTATTATTATTATTATTATTATTATTATTATTATTATTATTATTATTATTATTATTATTATTATTATTATTATTATTATTATTATTATTATTATTATTATTATTATTATTATTATTATTATTATTATTATTATTATTATTATTATTATTATTATTATTATTATTATTATTAGTAGTAGCAGTACGGATTTCGGAAAAACCTGTCAACAACCAAGGCACTCCTAGAACTGATTGAACACGCCGTGGAAGGACTTGATGAGGGAACCAACGCACACGTTACTTTGTGTGACCTCAGCAAGGCTTTTGACTGCGTAGATCATAACATCTTAATAAATAAACTAGAATTCTATGGTATTCGCGCCTTGCAGTTAGAGCTATTTCGTTCCTATCTGACAAACAGACAACAATTCGTCCACTGCGGAAATATGAATTCAAGTATATTACCCATTGACAATGGAGTTCCTCAGGGATCGGTATTGGGCCCCATACTTTTTTTGTTATACATTAATGATTTACCAAACTCAGTGGAACACAGGAAAAGTATATTATTTGCCGATGATGCCGCATTTATCTCATTAGAAAACAACACCGAGAGCAACCACAGCTTAAATGCAGCGAAAAGTTGGTTCTCAGCTAACCGGTTAAAACTCAATGTATCAAAAACTCAAGAGTTACTGATTAGTTCTAGCAGGTTAGTTAAGAAATCAGAACCTGTAAAATACCTGGGTCTAATGCTGGACACTTACCTAAACTGGCAACCACATGTAAATTCATTATGCTCTAAATTATCTTCTCAAATCTTTGCACTTCGACAATTAAGACCATCCCTATCAAATCAAGTGCTTAGGATGGTATATTTCGCAACTATACACTCTCACCTAAATTATGGCCTGATGATTTGGGGAAATTTTCCAGCTGCTGATAAGGCATTCAAGGCACAAAAATCAGCTTTAAGGGTCATTGATAATGCACAATGGGATGCACCATGTAAACTGTTGTTTGTGAAATATTCCATCTTACCACTACCATGTATGTATATTTTTGAGGTAGTCACCTATATCCATCAAAACTCAAATAAGTTTGTCTCACATTCTGACGTGCATATGTATTTAACGAGAAACGCCAGTAATATGCTAGTTCAATTCTCAAGGATTCAAGCTACAAAACTCAATAAAATTGAGCTAAATCTTTACAACAAAATCGTATCTCTACTAAAGGATAATAACCTCAGAAATATACCTACAAATTTATTTCGGAAAAAAGTTAAGGAGTTTTTGTTAAAAAACTGTTTTTATTCAATAGATGAATTTTTACAATTTAAATAGACATATATTTTATAATGTGACAATGTAAAAAGTGTTAATATTTTAATGATACTTTTCACTATTTATTTATTTTTCAGATTTTAAGTATATTTTAATTAACATTTTATGTATTTTATGTATTTTATAATTTTTTGAAGATATTGTGACCTCAAACGTATTGTTCATATGTATAAATTGGTCAATAAATGGTATGGTATGGTATTATTATTATTATTATTATTATTATTATTATTAATTATTATTATTATTATTATTATTATTATTATTATTATTATTATTATTATTATTATTATTATTATTATTATTATTATTATTATTATTATTATTATTATTATTATTATTATTATTATTATTATTATTATTATTATTATTATTATTATTATTATTATTATTATTATTATTATTATTATTATTATTATTATTATTATTATTATTATTATTATTATTATTATTATTATTATTATTATTATTATTATTATTATTATTATTATTATTATTATTATTATTATTATTATTATTATTATTATTATTATTATTATTATTATTATTATTATTATTATTATTATTATTATTATTATTATTATTATTATTATTATTATTATTATTATTATTATTATTATTATTATTATTATTATTATTATTATTATTATTATTATTATTATTATTATTATTATTATTATTATTATTATTATTATTATTATTATTATTATTATTATTATTATTATTATTATTATTATTATTATTATTATTATTATTATTATTATTATTATTATTATTATTATTATTATTATTATTATTATTATTATTATTATTATTATTATTATTATTATTATTATTATTATTATTATTATTATTATTATTATTATTATTATTATTATTATTATTATTATTATTATTATTATTATTATTATTATTATTATTATTATTATTATTATTATTTATTATTATTATTATTATTATTATTATTATTATTATTATTATTATTATTATTATTATTATTATTATTATTATTATTATTATTATTATTATTATTATTATTATTATTA
The DNA here is from genome assembly GCA_927349885.1 of Psylliodes chrysocephalus. Lineage (NCBI taxonomy): Eukaryota > Metazoa > Arthropoda > Insecta > Coleoptera > Chrysomelidae > Psylliodes > Psylliodes chrysocephalus. Next base: position 28,501,052 of record OV651820.1, read on the forward strand.
TTATTATTATTATTATTATTATTATTATTATTTATTATTATTATTATTATTATTATTATTATTATTTATTATTATTATTATTATTATTATTATTATTATTATTATTATTATTATTATTATTATTATTATTATTATTATTATTATTATTATTATTATTATTATTATTATTATTATTATTATTATTATTATTATTATTATTATTATTATTATTATTATTATTATTATTATTATTATTATTATTATTATTATTATTATTATTATTATTATTATTATTATTATTATTATTATTATTATTATTATTATTATTATTATTATTATTATTATTATTATTATTATTATTATTATTATTATTATTATTATTATTATTATTATTATTATTATTATTATTATTATTATTATTATTATTATTATTATTATTATTATTATTATTATTATTATTATTATTATTATTATTATTATTATTATTATTATTATTATTATTATTAATTAAAATTTAAAAGCAGCGAACATAGAAAAAATGGAACTCTTTCACTCGACAAATTGGAAACCAAGCACTACAGTAAATGATGTCAAACAGTACCTTATAAATATTGATCCTCAAGTTGAGGTTATACAACTAAATTCTAGATCACCAGAAAGATATTCTTCATTCAAGTTAATTGTTCCAGAGTCTGTGGTAGAAAAGGTGCTACGTGCGGAAATATGGCCTCAAAATATTTATATTAACGAGTTTTTTCGTTCGAGAAAATTTCAACAAATGTAAAATAGGTATAGAAAGAAAAATAAGTAAGTCAACTTCACTTGTAAATTTTTCATTGCTACATATTAATGTCCGATGCTTATCAAATAAATTAGATGAATTACAAATTTTTACTAAAGATAATTCCTATGATGTTATATGTTTCTCAGAGCACTGGCTGACCAGTGACAATTTAAAAATGATAAAACTAAAAAATTATGATTTGGTCACATTCTACTGTAGGGAAAAAAACCAACACGGTGGTGTTGCAATATATTCAAATTCTACTTTAGCTCCAAAACCAATTGACATTACAATGTTCTGCATACCAGTACATGCCGAATTCTGTGGAGCAGAAATAATCGATAAAAACAATATTTTAGTCACGGTATATAGATCCTCCTCAAATGGAGACATTCTTATATTTAAAAATCAATTTACAAATTTGATTGATTTTCTTTTTAAAAAATACAAAAAAATCATAATTGTCGGTGATATAAATGTGGACCTTAATATTAACAATGTACACTCTAGGGATTTATGTAATACTTTAAGCATGTATGGTCTAAAATACCTCATACATGTACCTACTAGAATCACTCCCGAATCTAAATCATGCTTAGATAATATTATTACAAATATAGAGACGGATGGTCTAGATACAGGGGTGATTGATGCCGATATTGCTGATCATCTTGCTTTATATATGTCAATTACTAATTTTAAAAAATCTGTAGATGTAGTAGAAAAAACAAGAATTATTAATGATACTAGAATTAAGAAATTTTCGGATAAAATAAGTGGAATAGATTGGTTTAGCTCTAGCATAGATCTCGATTCCAATAATATGGCCGATATAATACTCGACTCTCTTCACAGTAATGTTAACTCATGTTTTCCATTAAAATATAAAAAACATCAAAATAAACGGGTAAATTGGTTTAGTAACCATTTAAAAGTAATGAGAAAACGTGTCTTTGATGCAAAAACACGATTTTACTTAAGTAATTCAATAGAAGATTGGAATGATTATAAAAAAATTAGTAAAATCTACAAAAAAAAATATTAAAGAAGAAAAACGAAGGGCATTCTCCACACTTATTACAAATTCAGTAAATAAAAATAAAACTGTTTGGAACATAGTGAATTCGGAGCGAAAACAACAAAAAAGCTCTAAAATATCTAAATTGATCTCTCCAGAAAATTACAATAATTTTTTTTCTTCTGTGTCTGATCTTATAGCTAATACAATTAGTAATCCAAATATAGATCCAATGTCGTACTTACATAAAAATAGAAAACCAGTACATTCGTTTTTCATGTCCCCCATATTAGAATCTGATGTTCGACAGGCTGTACTGAGCCTTAAAAATTCCAATTGTTTAGACTATTACGGGTTAAATAGTAAAATGCTAAAATCGTCTTTGAACTCAATAGTAAAACCTCTTACGATACTCTATAATAAATGTGTTGAGGAAGGAAATTGGCCAGACACACTTAAAATCACCAAAATTCTCCCAATTTATAAGAAAGGTGATCTGGAAACAGTTAACAATTATCGTCCCATAGCCATAGTTCCCATAATTGGAAAAGTTTTTGAAATTCTAATTAAAGAAAAGTTACTAAGTTACTGTGAAGATAAGTCAGTATTAAGTTCAGCACAATTTGGATTCAGAAAAAATCATTCAACTATTAAAGCTCTCACTTCATTGATTGATTACATAGTGGAAGGGATTGATGAGGGAGTAAATACACAAGTAAGTATGTGCGATCTCACCAAGGCCTTTGACTGTGTAAACACCAATATCCTCCTAGATAAATTAGAATACTACGGGATTCGATGCAGAGAGTTAAATCTTTTTTCCTCGTATCTGACAAATAGGAAACAATATGTTAGTTGTAATGGTAAGGAATCAAATTTGACAACTGTTATAAATGGTACCCCACAAGGATCAGTTTTGGGACCGGTATTATTTTTATTATACATAAATGATTTACCAAGTACACTAGAACATTCACATTGTTTCCTATTTGCTGACGATACGTCAATTGCAACACAAGGGAGCAATCATCTAAGTGCAGAGAGTTTCAATAAAGTTAAAGATTGGTTTTCATCAAATAAACTTAAACTAAATGAAGAAAAAACACAACAAATCTCATTCAGCTCAAGCAAACTCGTAGAAAAGTCAAAACCCACCAAGTATTTGGGTATTTCACTAGATACATACTTAAATTGGTGGCCACATATCGACTCACTATGCTCGAAGTTAGCTACCCAAGTGTTCGCAATGCGTCAACTAAGATCATGTCTAACCAATGATTTACTGAGAATGGTGTATTTTGCAATATTTCATAGCCATTTAACATACGGCATTTTATTATGGGGAAACTCAGCGGGATTAGAAAAAGTCCTCCGTATCCAGAAATCAGCAATTCGCATTATCGATGCCGCAAGTTTTGATGCACATTGTAAAGAGCGATTTGTAAAATATAAAATTCTCACATTACCATGTATTTATATCTTTGAGACAATACTAACTGTTCACAAAAATATAAATAAATATACAAAACACTGTGATGTACATGGTCACGATACCAGAAATGCAGGAAACTTACTTCCTAGCATTTCCAGGACACAAATGAGTCAAAATAATAAATTAGATGTAAGTTTATATAATAAATTTATTAACTTTCATAAGAAAGAGATCACCAAATATAAAACTAATAATTCGTTTATTAATTTTACAAAGTCATTTTTGATAACGAACAGCTACTATTCTGTTAATGAATTTGTAAATGCCATAAGTTAGGATAAAGGTGTTAACTGTTTAGATAATAGATTGTTTTATATTTGACATATTTTTACTACTTTATGTTTTACATATTTGATTTTATTTTTTATATTATATTTTTGTACTGTATTTTTGTATTGTATTTCTGTTGTATATTTTACATATCTGATTTTTCTCATTTATATATTTTTAGCTATATTGTATTATGACTTGAACTATATTTTGTATGGAAAGGTCAATAAACTCTATCTATCTATTATTATTATTATTATTATTATTATTATTATTATTATTATTATTATTATTATTATTATTATTATTATTATTATTATTATTATTATTATTATTATTATTATTATTATTATTATTATTATTATTATTATTATTATTATTATTATTATTATTATTATTATTATTATTATTATTATTATTATTATTATTATTATTATTATTATTATTATTATTATTATTATTATTATTATTATTATTATTATTATTATTATTATTATTATTATTATTATTATTATTATTATTATTATTATTATTATTATTATTATTATTATTATTATTATTATTATTATTATTATTATTATTATTATTATTATTATTATTATTATTATTATTATTATTATTATTATTATTATTATTATTATTATTATTATTATTATTATTATTATTATTATTATTATTATTATTATTATTATTATTATTATTATTATTATTATTATTATTATTATTATTATTATTATTATTATTATTATTATTATTATTATTATTATTATTATTATTATTATTATTATTATTATTATTATTATTATTATTATTATTATTATTATTATTATTATTATTATTATTATTATTATTATTATTATTATTATTATTATTATTATTATTATTATTATTATTATTATTATTATTATTATTATTATTATTATTATTATTATTATTATTATTATTATTATTATTATTATTATTATTATTATTATTATTATTATTATTATTATTATTATTATTATTATTATTATTATTATTATTATTATTATTATTATTATTATTATTATTATTATTATTATTATTATTATTATTATTATTATTATTATTATTATTATTATTATTATTATTATTATTATTATTATTATTATTATTATTATTATTATTATTATTATTATTATTATTATTATTATTATTATTATTATTATTATTATTATTATTATTATTATTATTATTATTATTATTATTATTATTATTATTATTATTATTATTATTATTATTATTATTATTATTATTATTATTATTATTATTATTATTATTATTATTATTATTATTATTATTATTATTATTATTATTATTATTATTATTATTATTATTATTATTATTATTATTATTATTATTATTATTATTATTATTATTATTATTATTATTATTATTATTATTATTATTATTATTATTATTATTATTATTATTATTATTATTATTATTATTATTATTATTATTATTATTATTATTATTATTATTATTATTATTATTATTATTATTATTATTATTATTATTATTATTATTATTATTATTATTATTATTATTATTATTATTATTATTATTATTATTATTATTATTATTATTATTATTATTATTATTATTATTATTATTATTATTATTATTATTATTATTATTATTATTATTATTATTATTATTATTATTATTATTATTATTATTATTATTATTATTATTATTATTATTATTATTATTATTATTATTATTATTATTATTATTATTATTATTATTATTATTATTATTATTATTATTATTATTATTATTATTATTATTATTATTATTATTATTATTATTATTATTATTATTATTATTATTATTATTATTATTATTATTATTATTATTATTATTATTATTATTATTATTATTATTATTATTATTATTATTATTATTATTATTATTATTATTATTATTATTATTATTATTATTATTATTATTATTATTATTATTATTATTATTATTATTATTATTATTATTATTATTATTATTATTATTATTATTATTATTATTATTATTATTATTATTATTATTATTATTATTATTATTATTATTATTATTATTATTATTATTATTATTATTATTATTATTATTATTATTATTATTATTATTATTATTATTATTATTATTATTATTATTATTATTATTATTATTATTATTATTATTATTATTATTATTATTATTATTATTATTATTATTATTATTATTATTATTATTATTATTATTATTATTATTATTATTATTATTATTATTATTATTATTATTATTATTATTATTATTATTATTATTATTATTATTATTATTATTATTATTATTATTATTATTATTATTATTATTATTATTATTATTATTATTATTATTATTATTATTATTATTATTATTATTATTATTATTATTATTATTATTATTATTATTATTATTATTATTATTATTATTATTATTATTATTATTATTATTATTATTATTATTATTATTATTATTATTATTATTATTATTATTATTATTATTATTATTATTATTATTATTATTATTATTATTATTATTATTATTATTATTATTATTATTATTATTATTATTATTATTATTATTATTATTATTATTATTATTATTATTATTATTATTATTATTATTATTATTATTATTATTATTATTATTATTATTATTATTATTATTATTATTATTATTATTATTATTATTATTATTATTATTATTATTATTATTATTATTATTATTATTATTATTATTATTATTATTATTATTATTATTATTATTATTATTATTATTATTATTATTATTATTATTATTATTATTATTATTATTATTATTATTATTATTATTATTATTATTATTATTATTATTATTATTATTATTATTATTATTATTATTATTATTATTATTATTATTATTATTATTATTATTATTATTATTATTATTATTATTATTATTATTATTATTATTATTATTATTATTATTATTATTATTATTATTATTATTATTATTATTATTATTATTATTATTATTATTATTATTATTATTATTATTATTATTATTATTATTATTATTATTATTATTATTATTATTATTATTATTATTATTATTATTATTATTATTATTATTATTATTATTATTATTATTATTATTATTATTATTATTATTATTATTATTATTATTATTATTATTATTATTATTATTATTATTATTATTATTATTATTATTATTATTATTATTATTATTATTATTATTATTATTATTATTATTATTATTATTATTATTATTATTATTATTATTATTATTATTATTATTATTATTATTATTATTATTATTATTATTATTATTATTATTATTATTATTATTATTATTATTATTATTATTATTATTATTATTATTATTATTATTATTATTATTATTATTATTATTATTATTATTATTATTATTATTATTATTATTATTATTATTATTATTATTATTATTATTATTATTATTATTATTATTATTATTATTATTATTATTATTATTATTATTATTATTATTATTATTATTATTATTATTATTATTATTATTATTATTATTATTATTATTATTATTATTATTATTATTATTATTATTATTATTATTATTATTATTATTATTATTATTATTATTATTATTATTATTATTATTATTATTATTATTATTATTATTATTATTATTATTATTATTATTATTATTATTATTATTATTATTATTATTATTATTATTATTATTATTATTATTATTATTATTATTATTATTATTATTATTATTATTATTATTATTATTATTATTATTATTATTATTATTATTATTATTATTATTATTATTATTATTATTATTATTATTATTATTATTATTATTATTATTATTATTATTATTATTATTATTATTATTATTATTATTATTATTATTATTATTATTATTATTATTATTATTATTATTATTATTATTATTATTATTATTATTATTATTATTATTATTATTATTATTATTATTATTATTATTATTATTATTATTATTATTATTATTATTATTATTATTATTATTATTATTATTATTATTATTATTATTATTATTATTATTATTATTATTATTATTATTATTATTATTATTATTATTATTATTATTATTATTATTATTATTATTATTATTATTATTATTATTATTATTATTATTATTATTATTATTATTATTATTATTATTATTATTATTATTATTATTATTATTATTATTATTATTATTATTATTATTATTATTATTATTATTATTATTATTATTATTATTATTATTATTATTATTATTATTATTATTATTATTATTATTATTATTATTATTATTATTATTATTATTATTATTCAGTCGGTAGACGCACTAAATACATTTAAAAACCTTCGCTCTAATATTAAACGAGAAATCTCATTGGCTCGCACTTTGTATTTGCGAAATATTGAAAGAAATATAAAAAGCGATCCAAGACAATTTTGGAGCTATATGAAATCTAAAAATTTTTCTTTCTCCATACCAACATCAGTTGAGTATAAAAACTGCTTTATCGAAGACCCACAAGCAATCGTCCAGGCTTTTGCAGATCATTTCTTTAACAGTTCTTCTCAGTCAACATCTACTAACTACGCAAATGAATTGACTTCAAATTTTCCGACGCTATACATAAAATCAATATCAGAAGACGAAATTGTCAAGGGTATTAAAAAATTAAAATTAAATATGACAATGGGGCCTGACCTGCTACCTGCCTTTATTATTAAAGATTGTGCATACATTTTTGCAACTCCTCTACATACAATTTTTAATAAAATTTTAAAATCTTGCACTATCCCTAGTGAGTAGAAGCTATCTCGTGTAACTCCAGTTCATAAAAAGGCAATAAAAATCATGTTCAAAATTATAGACCTATTAGTATTATATGTAACTTTGCTAAGATATTAGAATTAGTTCTCCCGATCTATATCCTCAGATCAACACGGATTTATGAGAGGCAGATTCACGGTAACAAATCTTATTTATTCCACACAGTTTATACCAGAGGCCCTAGATAGAAAGAGTCAAGTAGATGTAATATACACTAACTCTTCTAAAGCTTTCGACAGAATTAACCATACCATCTTACTCAAAAAACTTTCCTCCATAGGTTTAAGCACGGAGCTACATCTGCTGTTAACTTCTTACTAACAAGACAAATATCAGTATGTCCAGTGTCGTGGTTAAATTCCAGCAGTTATCAGGAGTACCACAGGAATCAATTTTGGGGCCTCTTTTATTCAATATATTTTTAAATGATATTGTTCTAAACATCAATGATATAAAGGTCTTAATGTATGCAGATGATCTAAAATTATTGGTAGGTCGTTCAAAGAATGACTGGAAATTTTTACAAAGTATCTGTATGGTATAGCGGATTGGTGTCAGGACAGTTTAATCCCACTGTATCCAGAAAAATTTTCGGTTATGTCCTTTACCAGGCGATTAACTGCTTTCACTTTGAATTATAGATTGCTAGACATTATTCTCAATATGCCTGAGTTAGTAAGAGATCTGGGGGTATATTTTGATCCTGAACTTACCTTCACTAAACACATTGAATCAGTGGTGTTATCTGCCAATAAAACACTAGGGTTTGTCATAAAAACTTGCAAAGAATTCTCAGATACGTCCACATTAAAAATCTTATATAACAGCTTGGTTCGATGGAAACTTGAATATTCATCTGAGATATGGAGTCCCAAACAAAATGTATATATTGACCTAATCGAAAAAGTTCAAAGAAAATTTATGAAATCGGCTTCTTTTATATTAGATGGTATATACGAGGATATATCAGTATATAACGAGACTGGTGCTATAACTTCTTTCAGAGGTAACATTTTATGACCCAAAAAATGAGACATGAAAGCCTTATATTTAATGTACTACCCCACAAGTAGGCTTTGATTTAACTTTTGACATTTGTTACAAATTAATTATTGAATTTTCAGTGTTTTGCGTACCCATCGAAAAATGAAAGTGGAGCAAAGATACGCGATAAAATTTTGTGTTCGATTGGGTAAAACACCAACTGAAACTTTTGAAATGATTAAAGGTGCATATCTAGATAATAGTTTATCACGATGTAGAGTGTTTGAGTGGCATAAAAAGTTTAAAGACGGTTGTGAATCAGTTGAAGATGAACCTCGTCCCGGTCGACCACAAACTGCGAGAAATGACACAAAAATTGCAGAAATTAATGACTTGATACAAAATGATCGCCGGATTGGCATAAAACGAATTTCTGACAATGTTAATTTGTCTTACGGTACAACTCAAAAAATTATTCATGAAGATTTAGAGTACCGGAAGATCGCGGCAAGATGGATTCCAAAAGTGATGACCGATGAACAAAAAGCGAATCGAGTGACAATTTGTCAGCAGTGGAAAAGGCAATTGCAACGTAACCCACAGTTTTTAAATAATGTGGTTACATGTGACGAAAGTTGGTTTTATCATTACGATCCTGAATTGAAGTCTCAAAGTATGCAATGGAAGCATAAAGGCAGCCCAAGACCGCAGAATGCCAAAACTGCTAAAAGCGCTGGTAAAGTGATGCACCTGATTTTTTTTGATAAATTTGGCGTTATTTACGATCACATTGTACCTAGAGGACATACAGTAACAGGGGAGTACTATTCTAATGTAATTCGAGGACCCTTAAAGGCAAAATTAAAGAAAAAAAGGCCGCTTTATCAGGACTTTGGCTGAACGCTGCATCACGACAATGCTCCGTCAACGAACAATTGAAGAATTAGAGGTTGAAATTATGGTTCATCCCCCCTACTCTCCTGACCTTGCTCCATGTGATTTCCATTTGTTTCCTGAAGTGAAAAAAGAATTGAGAGGTAGAAGATTTGAGTCGGATTTAGAGCTCAACAACGCTGTAATGGGTATACTAAACAGACTATCAAAAAATGGTTTCTCAGAAGTTTATGATAAGTGGATAAAGCGATGGAATAAGTGTATTCAACAGAATGGAGAGTACTTCGTAAGATAGTTGTTGAATTTTTTTAAATAAATGTTTCGTTGTTATACTATAGCACCAGTCTCGTTATTTTCTGATACATCCTCGTATATCCCCAAAAGGCTTTCCTCATGATCTGCTATTAACACAATTTAAACTCTCAGTACTGGCAAAACGTCGAACTTTTCAGCAAATAATACTACTTTGGAAAGTTCTTAACGGTTGATTTGGTAAATTATGTTCAGTTGAAAATACCACAAGCAAGGCTTAGGGTGTATTTTAGCTTTTATTTTCTAGCAGCAAGAACCAACATTTTAAATTCATCCCCGCTGTATCAAGCAATTAATGAGTATCTTACCATCCAAGACAGCTTGGATAGTTTTGCTTGCAACATATTTCAAATTAAACGTGTTACTTTGGGTTAGTGTTATAATTTTTATTTATGTGTATTACTGAATTCTAGTTCATTGTGTAATCTTAATTTAGTTATTGGTATTATTGTCAATTAAACATATCGAGGGGTTCGAACGAAAACCCGATAAATGTCAAAAATATGTCGTTTTTATAAATTAAATTAAAAATACATCGCTGTAACAAATTATTTAATTATCTACCTAGTTTGGCTCTAATAAACGTTTGATAATCCATACTATAACAAATTTAAATCTTTTTTAAAGTTACTAAAACCTTTAATTGCCATTATGTCGAAACAATGATTTTGTCAATTATAGGGTTTTCGTTCGAACCCCTCGATATAGTACTTTATCCTGTAATAGCTATCCAATGTTAATATCCATTTTTTCCTGTTTTGTATACAGCCACAGGATTTTTTCATGGACATTGACACCTGGATTGCAAATAATACTATATATTTACAGTCTTTATAATCAACATTTCTCTTAATATTGTTTTTTCCATCCGTTAAATGGTTATCACTGTTGGGTGGTGTGTTAAATAAATAAATAAATAAGTGCGACACAATAGTGGTTCCAATGACAGTGAACTTCTGACCAAACTTTTAATAAAAACATCATTAAATTTGACATATACGTTTTTACTGTTTTTAGCTTTTTTCTTAATTATTTACAGGTCATAAAAATTAGTTTAAAGGTATATAATTGAAAAAACTAAACGATTATATACTTGATGCATGTTATCTAATTACTTTAGTTAAATCCCACCGATTGAATAATTTTTATTTATTTTTTATTTTTGAAACATGAAAATTGAAAAAATACGACTATTATTATTTATATATTTTAAATAAATACATTTTATTTTTCTCAATGTAACATCTACAGTTAATCTTTTCGATATTTATTTTATACTATTTTGATTCAGTAAAAAATTGAAAGTAGTAAGGTAGGTAATCATTTTTAATAATACCTAATTCTTGTTCACGGTTGTTCATCTTGTTATTTGTTATAGCTTACCTATATAAAAAAACGAATTTATGGAAAATATATTCTAATATTTTTTTATACCCTTATTCTCATATGAGAGTATTTGTAAATGAAATCACGTTTTTAATTTCGACAAAACGTAATAGGTGAAACTCTTTAAATATTACTCAATATTGCATTGAACCTCTATAGCCAGATTTACTGTTTTTTTTTTGATAAAATTATTTTGTTGTCGTAGAAAAAATATTGTACATCACTTGTGTAAAAGTTATTTTTCAAACTCATCTGCTTGTCGCACTTGGCTTATACCTCATGCGACAATATCTCCCTCTGTTGTGAAAAATTTCACTTTCCACACTCGTAATATAATATACTATTTCCTAATCTTCATGTTTTTTCTGCGTTTCGTTCTTCTTTTTACCTATTTTAATTTGTAAGTATTTTTACGACATGTGTCATAATTTATATTTTTCTTTTCATGCCAGCTGATGACCCTAGGAGGTCGAAACTAGTTACACACGTTCATTTTATTTTGATCAAATCATTTTTGTGGTACCGATTTTGTGATTTGATCTTGTTGAGAAATAAATTAGAAAAAAAGCTCACCTAAGATCTTCTAATTCGTAGAACATATCTTTTGAAGAATCGTGGATGTAAATTTTGACATTCGGCGAATCCAGATACTCCATCGTGAGTTGTTTTGGAAAAGATCGTACAAACAGAGCTTTGACAGTATCTATTGAGGTAATTTCGTTTGGCAATAATGCTCGCTTCGTTTCATTTCGATATTGAAGGAAAACTAAACCTGAAATAAAATAAATATATTGAAAAAAAAAAAAATAATAAAGCAACCAAAAATCAACTATAAACAATTCCATCTCTAGGACAAACGAATTTAAAGAAGAAGTACTGAGGCACATCATATTTAAATACGATTCGAGATAAAAATTAAATTTTGAGCGCTGATTTCGATCACCTGATTTGGTTTAATGCCGGCACTATATTAGGCAGAAGTTGATTTTCTACTGCATATTTTATTTTCATATAATTTCTTACGAGCAATTCGTTAATTTACAACATTGATCAGAAAATCCGTTGAAACGCCTGGCATTTGAATATATTTTGTAAAAAGATGTAGCTCATTTACGGCGGCTAAACTTCTACCTAATGAAGCGCTAGCCTTAAGTAACCAAGACACACTACAGTTTTGTCATACCATGTCCACAATTTTAAATATTTGACATTAGGTAGTCTTAGTAGTCATTTTGTCTTAAAATCATTGTCTTCTGATAGAATAAGTATCTGATTTTTAAAATAATAAAAGCCCTAGGAAGAGGATTTACGATTATTACAATCTGATCATTAGGTTCAATTAACAATTTTAGTATTACTTAACTTATTTAGGGATGAAAAACTTTATGAACTAAGATTCTACTCACTAGTGTACCTTAGAGTCTAATTATTTAGTTAGGTACACTAGCGTTAAACTCTGCTTTTATCCAACGTCACTGAACTAACTCAAAAGACGACGTTATGTTGAGTATTCTTATTAGACTGGCCTTGTTGATAAACTGGATAACCTCAACGTTCCCATGTCGTTGTTTGTGACTACTGGCAAATTTTTCTATTGTATTTTCAACAGTCTCTACTTTAAGGTCCCTATAAAGATCATTATTGCGGCATTACCAGGGTGCATCGACGATGTTCCTTAATACTTTATTCTACAAACGTTGAATAACTTAGATGTTACTTTTACTGGCACAACCCCAAAGCTGGATACCATACGTCCATAAGGAATTCAATATCTGCCTGTTAAGAAGCAGTTTGTTGTATGTGGATAATTTGGAATTTATTCCCAGCAACCAATACATGCTTTTGTATTTTAAATCAAGCTCTTCGCATTTCTTTTTAATATGCGAAGTTTGTATCAAAGTATGATGCAAATAGTCACATAAAAACTGATTTTGTTTTCCTTTTCCTACTCTGTCATTGACTTATTTTGCTTTCTTTTTAAAATTTTCTTAGTTAATTTTTTATTATACAAAATTTTAAAGTGCTCTATAATTTAAAGTAAAATTAAACTTTTAATGCACGTGATAAACTCATAAAAGTAGACGTTGCCACAATGCTAAAAAATCCGAAGATCTCAAGAAACATTTTATAAAAAACTAATGTTTAATTTAAACAACATCTTTTGACACTTTAAATATTTAATTCATTATACTACAGTTATACAATTTTAAAAGCTTTCGGAAATAGTAAAATAAAAATTAACAACAAGTAAAGCTTTACTCCACCGTCTTTTTGGATGTAGCTCAGGCTTTCGACAAAGTATGACATGAAGGCTTGATTCAAAAACTGAACATCTTCCTGTCACTTTAATCAATAATCAAAACTATTAAACTCCTATTTATCAGAAGGATATTTCATAATTATAGAAAAAGAAGCCTATTCCGACCTAAGAGAAATTAAGACAGGAGTACCTCAAGGCAGTGTACTAGGTCCAGTAGTCTACTTGTTGTATACCAGAGATATTCCTAATCTTGAGCCCAATACTATCGCAGCATTTGCTGATGATACTGCACATCCCTTGCTGTTGGATAAATCACGAAGACGCTAATACAAAATTGCAAAAATCAATAGACCAATTAACACCTGGACGAAAAGATGACGAATATAATTGAATGAAGGCAAATCTGTCCATATCAACTTCAACAATAAACGACACTCAGATTTCTTTTGCCAATACAGCAAAATATCTGGGTATGACACTTTGATGTTGCTAATATTTCTGTTTACAGTAGCAATTTATTATTAGCGAATCCTGCAAAATGAACGAGGATACGGTTATAATGGATTTGAGTTCTGACGAATAAGTCTAAACAACGTTTCGTCAGAATGGTGTGATTATAGTACACAAAGCTTATTTAAATAAAACGTCCTAAACATTTAGAATCAATTTAATATAATTATAGCTGACGCCAATTATAAATTTTTTACTATTGATGTAGGTGGTTATCGGAAGCAAAGCGTTTGGAAACAAATACTTTAAGTATGCTTAAAAAAGACGTTCTCCGACTACCAGATAATTATGCACCGAACCAAAATTATTACACATTGTAGGTTCATTTATAAAATGTTTTTTTTATAAATCGAAACTTTCTTCCTCTAATGTACACTTTCAAAAGTTATACGGGGTTATGGTCATATACATATATAAATTTTTTTTTGCGGTTTTTTCAGTTGTACTCGTTTGTTACAGACCAACCATGTCTAGAAACTATCATAAAGAAGTAGGGGGGCGTGCCTACAGAAACTTTACCGAATCTGACTTTGAAAAAGCGTTGGCTACCATTAGAAATGGCATGAGTCAGGCAGCGGCCAGTAAGCGGTACAAAATTTCTCGGGGACCCTTCAACGAGGTATTTACACCTGCGAAAGAGCAATTACTGACAAATACATTAGTGATAGTGAGCAGCAATTGGAGATTTGCTTTTAACAAAGCCGATATTCGCGAATTAATCCACAAATACTTAGAAAGGGCATAACGTTAAGGAATTTTTTGATGACATTAAAGATGTTTTGCAACTTATTGACCCCTCTTTGGTTTTCAATTACGATGAAACTAATGTTCAAGATGTCCCTGGAGCCAAAAAAGTCATTGTTCCAAAGGGAACCAAACGCGTGGAGAGAGTTCAACATCATTTCAAGGTCTAATTCAGCTGAAGGTCTCGATCAGTATATTGGTGTGTGGAAACGCTGCAGGAGATTTATTACCCCATATGGTGGTGTACAAGGCAAGGTTGGACAAAATGTGTTCCTCCTGGGACAGTCTATAGTAACACACCTAACGACAAAAGAATATTTTCCTATCCTCCTAAAGCGATTGTGGGTTGCAGTCACTGAAAATATGTCTAATAATTTAAAATCTCGATTTAGAGCCACAGGAATTTGTCCTTTCAATCCTTAAGAAGTTCGGAAAAGAATTCTAGACAATTACAAGGCGATGACGAAAATGTCCAAGCTGCTATCCTAAATGACAGCTTAATTGATCTGCTTCAAGATCTGTGTAAGGAAAAGGTCGCTCGATCGCGTGGCAAGAAAATAGAACCCGGTAAACAACTTAAAATAGTATTTCAAACATAAGAGATGATGATAGTGACGACAAACCACTTACAAATTTAGTTGCAATTTCTACAAGAAAAGCAATGAGTAAGCATGCAAAAAGGGCTGTTAAAAGTACAGACGACGTCAGAGCAGCTTGCTTCAGAAAGTGGGAGAAGTATACAGGGCCTGATTGGATTGTGCCCTCTGTACAAACAAAGATTTTGACAGGATGACTCTTTAAAAGATGCGGAGTTTTCTTTGTAAAAGACTTTATGATGTATTGAATATTTAGTTTTTTATGTTCTTTATTAAACTACTTATGAAATGATGGTTATTTTTGTTCAGAAATTAATTTTTAGTTAGTTCTTTTATAATGGTTCGATAAATAAATTTCTTAAAAATAAATGCATTCTAACTTCGAAACTCAAAGCTGCCGTTTTGTGCCTCCGTCCTCTACCATATTTGGTGCCAAATAAGGCTTTATATAGCCTCTACATTGGCGCATAAAGGATTTTCATGTGCTGCCAAAGTAGCCCCAAAAATCTGCCTACTTTGGCTCCCCACAAACAATTTTTTTTTAACATGCGGTTCATGAAAACGAACCATATTTGGGTGATCTATTGTCAATTGGGCACAAGGCACGATGCAATTTTAAGAAGTTTGATTTTACAATCGGTTTCTGACGTAGAGTTCCAAAATAGGTCAAAACTTGCCAAAGTAAACACGTTTTACGGCACATCGTCGTAAAAATCACTAAATTTTGAGTAGAGGCAAAAACTTCTTAGAACTTCTTGGAGAAATGCAATGTTTTTAATAGCTTACGTACCTATTACACACAGGAGATATTTTAAATTTGTAGGGAGCAACTAGATGGTGCTTGATTTTAAGAACATGGTGTATTTTTATTTGTTTTCTTCTCGCAAATGGAAACAACGAACTTATCGTAACCACTCACACCACTTTATGTAAATCGTTACAAAAAATGGATAATTTTGACACTACTGATTACAAACAATATCAATGTATTTGTCCAAATTGGAAAAATATTTTTTTCAATAATTATTTCAGTTTTTTACTAATTAACGTATATTAAATATAATTAATAAAATAATATTCCTATTGGAATGGGTTTTCTAGATCTAGATCCTATACCTTATTATTTATATCATTCCTAACATCTTGTATATACAGGGGTCATTCCCTATTTCTTCGTGTTAATTTACTATGTTTTTAGTTAAGAAGTAACTTATTTGTGCCTACTTACCTAGTGGTCGCTCCAAAGTCTTACTTGGAGTTCTAACAACAGGAAGTGAACTTCTTTGTTTACCACCTCTTCGAAAACCCGTTGAGCTCGTCTCTACTTCTGACATGATACCGGGATCGTCGTCGAAGAGCATGGCATTGGAGGGCGGTGGATATCCTCTCATTTGACCCTGGAAATAAAAGAACATTTATGGGACCATCTGCAAACAATTATCGACCGCTTCCATTCAGTAGATAGAACGAATATAGAGTTTTTTTTAATGAGAATGCCTTTAACTCTATTTCAGATATTTAAAACTGCTTAAGAGCATATTTGTGAAAATCTAGTAGTGTTTTTTTAATTATTTTTGTTTTAGTAGTGATAACACTAGTATTTGCTAAATTCGATGTGGTTTCAAGAAGTAGATTTACCAGGTTTTCCAAAATCCTCATTTATCCTGTCTATACAGCTGGAAATTCAATCGTTGTATTGCAACCTGTACACTCCACCCTTCTGAGAATTACATTTTTGATTGCTTTATAGAAAGTTTGATGTTATCTATATGTTTCATTAGCCTTAGCTTTTCTGTTAAATACTTATAATAATTACACTTGGTATATCCTTAATTGTTATATAACATACCTTGTACGTTGTATAATTCTTCGGATGTTTTGCTATTTATTTTATGTTTAAGTGCGTGGTTGCGAATCAACTATATTATGACTGTTTAATTTTTAATATTTTATGTTTTTGTTCCCATAGTAACACTTCACCCACAGTTACAATCATGTCCCTCCAACGCCGTAAAAAGTAGTCACTCTTATAGGCTCACGCTTCCATTGCATACTATATTTTGCATACAATATAAATATGCTAGAAAAGTCAATAACATGACTGTAAAACTAGATATATTTTTAACTACAAATAAGCATTAATGGATGAGGTATAAATAAAATGTCTACCTCTTGAACATGTTCTGCGTTCTGAAAATTAAATTACTGCACTTCTTTTTTCTCTAACCTATAGTGTAATGTCCTAGATAGTTTAAATCCTTTCCGCGACAGAATTTTTTAATATATTTGTGATTGGAAGTTTAAAAATAATTTTCTATACTTAGCAGACTCGCGTATCGGGGACAACCCTAATGATTTGTAATTGCTGTGGTGGGAGGTGTTTGTGTGAATGCGTCTTGTTTGTTTTCATTTACGCCGTGACTAGCAATAGTATTTTATAAATTTCACATACATGAACAAATAATATTAATAATGCCGTGACAAGAAGACGAAGCAACGGCTTCTCGTAGCCGCCACCAGAAAATTTCAAACTATACCTGGCTACGCCGACTGGCATAAACACCAACGCCCTGGACACAGCTCACTTACTCTGACAAAAGGAGACCGATGTATAAATAAAACGTGTATAACATGCGAACTACTAATCATTAGTGTTGTCTCCGATACGCGAGTACTTAGCAGGGGCAATTTTGAAAAATATATTTAGTAATATTTATTATAAAATGGGGGTTTGTTTAATTTCACAGAGTTTATTTTCGTATTTACATTACTAATTATATATATGTTGCATATTTTCTCTGAAGTATCCAGAAATAAATATTTTTTGAGTAATTAAAATTAAGACATTGTTTATTTAATTAATTTCTAGTTATTTCATAATCTAAAGCTTAGACAAAGAAAGATATATTGTATGTCTGCGTTTAGCTTCTGGCGACAAACGGTCTGTGTCACACATCCCTTTTATTTTCTAGTCTAAGTTCACAACCAGGCATTATAACCTAAAATTAAAAATTTTTTTTTTTTTTTTATTAAGTAAAATATGTTTATAAATATACCGCAAATGGGATGCTTGAGAAAATACGGTCAAAGCTATTTAAAGTATAAAAAACGAAATCATGTAAAGTATTCCTCAGATGCTTCGACTATGTCCAAAATTTAATCAGCTCATGGCAGGATGTATTTCCAAATTTGCACTTTTCCTGAAATATCTCGAATACGGTCCATTTTAGGGAAATCATGTATAGGACCAAAATTATAGAGAATAACATCATAAGCAACTGTTATCATGATTTCTATACTTTCCTTATCCTCATACAAAAAGGAAAGTAAAAAATGGCTGTAACCGTATTTTCTTAGGAAAACCATTTGCGGTATATTTATAAACATATTTTATTTAATAAAAAAAAAACTTTCATCCGTTAAACAGAAGGGTGAAGGTCGCCCTTACTTCGGATCCTGTACTACTAGGTTTATTCTTAGAGGAGTTCAAATTCGTACATGATCGTCAGACTCATGTATAGTTTTACTTTGAGCACTCCAACAAATTTCAGACCTAATACCTGATTGTAAGACCAACAACAAATATGTTAATGCTCAAACCGTCAGAATTACTTGTAAACTTTTCTATAATTTGAGTCTGTACAGCTCGCAGAATAATTTTTTTTCCTTCAATAATTCAAATCTGACGAATTATTTATTGTGAAATAAGTTTTTGTAGAATATTTTTTAGTAAATGGAAATGGCGTAGAGGGAATCTATCTATCTATCTGAATTAGGGTATGGTTTACAGCTCACGTGTACTATGGTATCCCTTTTAGTTTCTACCCCATCAGGTTAATATTCTTGATCAATTCAGGAATATGTCTGATACACGCTTTTGCGATTTCTTGAGGTTCCGGATATTGTACCTCGAGGTGCCATTATCTTTCCAATTTAAGATTCCGGCAAAGGCAGAGTATGTGAATAGGAGTTTCCTTCTTCTCTTCACGTATTTTACATAGGAAGCGGTCAAATATTCCTCAGAAATGTAGGTGTCTTCTAAGTCCTATTACAGTCTTTAATTTGTTCCTGCTATTATTTAGCAGTTGATTATGTCTGCTCTTGGATCGATTATCTATTAGTATTCTGGAATACCTGACTCCAGGAAGTCCAGAAACAAAAATTATGGTGTGCTCTATTTACCTGTTCTATTAGCACCCATTTAACATGTTTTATAGATCTTTTCCTGGCTATAAGATTTGCTTTCTCATTTTCCAACATTCTGTTATGCCCCAGTCCCCATTGAAGAGTAACTTGTTATGCTCTGCCAGGGCCTCAGGTCCTGGAGGGACTGTTGGCAGTTCAGTATTAATTTGGATTGACTTGTACCCATTTTTGTACTTTAAGGGCTGTTATAATAAAGGCTATCTTATCTCTTAGAGAGTAATTTAGAATAATATGGGCACAGGCATTTATTTCTGTTACTTCAGCCTAGAAGACTGTTACCAGTAACCGCAGGTTTAGACTAATGATCCTTCCTAAGTTCACATGGTAAACCACAGATCCCAGTTACTGTACTATTTTTCATCTTTAACCGTTAAATACCAGATTTTTTCCTTTTGTGTTTCTCTATTTTCTCGGCTTTTTGCCCTTTCTGGTAATTGAATATCGAAAGATTTCATAAAGTCATTAATAATTGGTATTCTATCTAATGGATCATTAACACCGTATTTTGTTTTTATTCCACACCCTGAGCTCTGTCTTTGAACCGTCAATGTAGATAGGATGGTACCTTCTGCCTGGATCTTCTATATTTTTCGTTACAACTTTGTGGAGTTTATGAAAGACATATTGCGGTAAAATAGAGTCCATGTTATCTTGAAGCAGTGGAAGCGTGTCAAAAGCCTCTCGTCAAAAGCCTCTCGCCAAAAGCGTCATTTCGCCTTACCAACTTTGCAATCGTGTCATTGTCATAAAAGCAGCCTCCTGATGTAAATATCAAGGATGGTAAGACTAAGAACAACTTCCATAGCTCTGGTTCGTATGGTTCTATTTATAGTTGTTCTAGTTTGCGGATAGTTCTGGGTGCTCAGATAATTGCACTATATGTTGTTATCATACATCTTATGGTGACCGTGTAAGTCAACGTGGCGACTCTGGGGAAAAAATTCCAGGGCGCTCCACTATTTTAGTCTTTCATCTGACTACAAAAATGTCGTATTTTTTTCTTGCTATTTGGAGTTAGGTACAGGAGAGGATGTGAAACATTATTAGGTATTTGACAGTAGGTACATGTTGTTCACTCCCTCCCATGTATCTAACTACAAATAGCAAGCAAAAACACGACACCACTTTTTGCAGTCACGTGAGGGTCTATTTGACGTCATTCTTCACAAGCAATATCATATGCTTTTTTTGACACTGTTTTCTAGGTATGAGTTCTATATTAACTTTTCGTCAAAAGTGAAACCCAGGTACTTCACATCTGTTGCAAAAAGGTTTTTGTTTAGAAGCTGTGGAGGTTTATTTTTCACGGGCTTCCTTTTTCTTGTGAAAAGGACTATTTCTATCTTCTTGAGATTGACAGATAGTCCAACTTGCCAGAGTATGTTCTCAAAACTGCCTGCTTGCAAAATGACCAAGTTATCTGCGTATTCTATTATGTATGTCATTATTGAGGCGGCTGATGAGGGTTTCAAGTACCATGTTCCACCATAGTGCCTGTGAACATACCCTCGCAACCAAGCCTCGCATGTTTACATTCCTTGCACTTATGTTGAATGCTCTTTAAGAGAGCATCCACTAACCATCTGTAAAACATTCCTATTGGATGAGATAGTGAAAGGTGGTCTTATTTAGATAACAGGTGAACTTCGGATCGATCATGGATTATCTGTTGTCTGTAATTTGTTGGAAAAACCTACAATATACAAGGTATGATAAGATGCAAAAAGTCACTTAATCGGTGAGTTCTAAAACCGTACAAGTCCAAAAATAGACAGACATTTTAAATTTACACCGTGGTATGCTTAACCATTAACGTTGTATATATTTAAAAATTTTACTTGTATGCTCATACCTACTATAAAATAAGTAATTAAAAATTGTATGCAATTGGATTTACCAATTGAATATAAATATTTGACTGGCATTACATTTATACGAAAAAAAAGTACCATCTGGAGATTCACAGCCGGTTGCAGGAATGTTTATTAAAATTTGACAGATGTTAGACTGTAATCTCAACATCAGTCAAAGTTTACCAGGCTCATAAGATTTAATAGACGTTTTTGCAATCGACTGATAAAATTATTGTAAAAAGTTAAAGGCATTCTTCCAGCATATGACTTAACCGAAACTTCTCAAACCTACCAAATATCCAATTTATTTAGAATATTCCTGTATTACATTATACTAGATAATGCAGTAAATCCAATACTACATAACGTATATCTACTAAAAATTACAATAATATGACATCCACGAGACAAATTACATTTACCTTTCTGGCTCTGGCAGAACTCATCTGGTTAGCAGCGTGTAACATAATTTGCAAATTAACAGGTTGGTTTTCTTTCAATGCAATGGGAAAAGACGTTTCGGACAATTTTACTAACGTCCCGGCCTGACATTCTCGTAGAAAATTATAATTTATCGGAGGAGGAGAAGAAGAAGAAGAGGACACGGAGACCGAGCTCGAATTTGCAACATCCACGAAATTGTTCTGTTGATGAATTGCCGAGCCACCACCACCATCATTTTCCCAATTTTCCGGGTTTTTTCTTTTCAAAAGTGGGATGGAACGTGAGATCAATTCCAGTTGCGGTGGAAGAGATATTATGCTGTTTGTTGACATGTCGTTTTATATACTGGCTTGTTACTTATGAAAGCGTTGGGAACATTTTATTCATAGTCAAATTTAAATTTTATTTGAGATGGCGCTTTTTCCTTTCACGGCTTAGTAGGGTTTATTTTTAAACTTTGAACAAAATCAATAAAACAAAGATGCTGTAGAGAGTGCCGTTCTTCCTATTTCAATGTCCTACTAATATTTTAATATTCATATGGGGATGTATTAGGAAATTGCAATTGCTAATTTAATGGAGCCTTCCGGATTTGCATCCGTAAACTCATCCCCAACACAGTACATATTTTTTAAAAAGTATATCTTCGAGTGCACAGTACATGATCGAATTTCGGGGTGCTGATTTCTGACTATTAAAGATTTGCAAACTTTTGGGCCACTCTACATACTTCTAACACAAATGTTCCGAATTTTTATTTTATAGACTGAGTAAAATTAAATAAAAAAAAAGGTTAGGCAATAAATATTCCACGTTTTCTCTTTCTATTCCAAAAAACTAACTCAACATCAACGGCAGCTGACTCTATAACAAAATAATCACTGTATCCAGCAAGCATCACGGGATCTCGCTCGGCGCCTATTAATATTCGCACTGCGTAAATCCTTCGTGCTTTCGACAGACACAATCCACTACCGATACTCTGCGAAAGGGTCAATTATTAAGGGCGGCAAGAATCAACCCGTCTCTCCGAATACACGCTCGAACGTATTACACCGACTGTATTAATTAACTAGTACGAAATAAAAGGGAACCCATGAAGGCGATGTTGATTAAGACTGGACGACTGGTCGGTCATAATATTAGTTAAAACTCTTAATTGGTGAGGTCACTGTGTTCCCGTGCTCTCTCTTATATGATTATGTTGTGTTGTGTAACATCGAGTTAAATTTCCATAATATAGGTTTAGCGCTGTCAACAAAGAAATTATTTTAACTTATTGGGGTCAGACGATTTTCCGCAAAAGTTTAGGTTTTAGCTTCCCCACAGTGGCGGATTTATGATTTGTGGACACTACGCTTTTTGGGTCCATCACATTTTGTATATTTTTTCTCACTTATTTTTTTTAATGTGTACACCTACTAGACCAAGACTGAAGCCTTTGAAAATGGTAAGAAGTGAAAAAAAAAAATAATAGTAGGATGAAACCCATTAGAAAATGAAGAGCATATAACAAAAATGAAAGGAAAAATAATTTACGGGCGATCTGAGGTCGATAAGTGGAAGAGGCAGAGTTTTATAGGGTGAAATACGATTTATTTTAATTTTCGGCAAAACTACAAGTCCTATGGGAAAAATTTAAATAGCAAACTTGTAGGTAATGAAAAGATCTACAACTTTTGTATTTACACTGTTTTCACATCACCTCAAAATTTATGTGAAATATTCAAATAACCAAGTTTTTTGTTTTTTATTTTTCTTTTACAAAAAAAAATTTTTCACGAAATTTGGTGAAAACCTACCGTGTTATTTCCCAAACACACTTTATTTTGACTTAATATTGAAAAAGCACCCTAATTTTTAATCCAAAATTCATCCGTCAAAATATTTGCTTGTAGTTTTGCCGGAAATCTAAATAAACCGTTTTTTATCCTTAAAAACTCACCCCCTTCCACTTCCCGACCTCAGATCGCCCATAAATTATTCTACCTTTCATTTTTGTTATAGTCTCTTACTTTTCCAATGGGTTTCATCCTACTATTATTTTTTTTGTATCAAAAATTATTGACCCTGGTCTATATTACTAATACATTTATTTTTTTATTTAAAAACTTACAATATCTGTATCTCATGACCTAAAGATTTTTTTTTATTATAAAATACCTTAAAGGGTATTTTTTGAAATTACAATCTGATCTAGATAAGATCAATAAGCAACTTTTATCTAACTTAATTCAACTTCAAACCCAGGACCTACTTCCTAGCATGCCTTAGATTCTATCAACTAATTAACTAATATTAGCGAACTATACCCTGCTTTTTATGATTACTTCCTCAACTTGAAAGGCTTGTCCTTTTGAGTCTTTTTACCAAATTCTTATTGTCGAGGAGCTGGACATTAACGTGTTTTATATACGAGTATAAGTCTTTTTTCGTGACTTCTGGCAAACTTTTCGATGGTCTGGTTTTGGAATCGCTGGTTGATGTCTATGTTGTTTTTACTGCTGTTATTTTTACCGGCACAACCCCAGAGCTGGATGTCATACGAGCTTGATTACCTGTTTATAAAGTAGTATTTTATTGTAGTTTGACAGAGTTTAATGTCTTTCCAACATCTTCTTATATGTAATATCTATTTTTTTTTCTTTGTATATGGGCCCTCCAACGCAGCCTCGCGTCTAGGGTAATACTTAAGTATTTTGCAGTATATACGTACGGCACTTGGGTATTATTATTGCAAACTGAAACGTGTTGTTTATTTTTATTTGTAAAGTTGGCACACACAGACTTAGGCTAATCTTTAATTTGATTAACGGATAATTGTATATTTCTTCACGATCTGCGCCCAGAGCTAATATGGCAATATCGTCACCGAAGGTCACTATCGTGTTTTTTGCCAAGTTCCGAATATCACTGGTTTATAGTAGATATAAGACCGAGCCCTATGGTACTCCTACCCTATTTTTTTTAATTCCGAATAAGCTTCCTCTTGATTTACTCTAAAAACTGTAAACTCTAAAAAATGTACAAATAATTGTACATATTATGTCTTGGGCAAAGGTTTACTCCTTTATACCTATGTTCCTAATGCCACACTTTATCAAAAGCTTGCGCTATATCAAGGAAGATGGTAGCACAAACTTTTTTTCTTCTAAAGATTTTTCAGCTATGTCCGTTATTCTATGGACTTGGCCTATAGTCGAGTGACTTTCTCTAAAATCAAATTGATGCGATAGAAATAAATGTTTTCTTCTGTAATGGTATCATCACCTTCCACTGCGACACAGAAGGATCTATTATTATTATTTATATCTACCTTATAATTCACCTCATAAGCCACACCTTTTGATGAAGGCCATGGTTAATTGGGCGAAACTTGTTTAAAGTTGGTGGGTTACAGTCGGCTGAATCCGAAGATCTGGAACCTAGTTCTTTCCAACAAGGAACAAGTACATAAATTGTGCTCTGTAGATTTTTCACGTTGCAAAATTAACAGTCTGATATTGTTACAAATCTATCCTTTTCATATGGTTTACCTAGACAATAATGTCCTGGCATCAGTTCCGTACGAATGCGTAGATATTCCCTACTCCATTACCGGATCATAAGTGTTACACCTTCTTTCCATTTTAAAATAATTCCTTTGGCAGTGCTCTTTGCAATGCCAGGGAATAGTTATTGACCTATGAATTCAGATTCGGGTTCTCTTTTAGCTAGCTCTCGGTTTTTTCATTGCCCTCCGCATCGCTGTGTCCTGGAACCTCGATTAAAGTAACTTTGTTCCGGGCACCGAGGCACTCAGGGATGTTTATACAGTTTCAAACTAGCTTTGAGTTAACTGGGTTTGAAATCAGGGCCTATAGGCCTGGCTATCTTTATAGTCTTGTTAGCGGGAAGAAATTTGCTCAACGTTCTCGCTCCCAATTCTATAGCCATCGTTTCTGCTTCGAAGATAGTGGTCAAAGTGCCCAGGTTTATTGAACTATTGGCTTCTGCCCAAAAACTCCCGCTCCTACTCCATTTTCAATTTTGGAACCATCCGTGTACAGCGCGAGTCCATGACAAAACGGCGCAGGACAAAATGACAGAGGACAAAATAGCGCAGGACAAAATAGCGCAAAAACAAAACCGCGCAAGGTCAAAATAGAGAAAGGGCAAAATGGCGCTGGTCAAAATAGCACGTAATGAACAAAATGTTTTTTTAATTATTGTAAATCATTAAATTAATGCGCAACAAATACAGTTTAGACGACGACTATGAAGAGAACGTTTGGTGTGTAGCTCCGTCTCTCTTACATTTTAGTAGAGAGTTGAAGCGTTTCCAGCACGTTAACGTAAACGTGAACGTGAACGCAGAAAAATATTGTTTACATTGCTGTACAAAATATGAGTTGAAGTTGTTAAACGTGTGTTAAACGCATCGTGACATTTACGTATCATGACAAATAATGACATATTATATTGGGATTTCTACTTTTCCAATTAAAAAGAGGTTATTTTGTTTGCGTTACGTGTATACGTCCGAGCCCGTAAGTTTACGTATGTACGTAGACGTAAACGTTAAGGACATTTTAATAGGCATGCGCAGATGTCAAATTTCACGTATACGTTTACGTTTATCACTTCAACTCTCTAGTATCCGATCCATTTTAGCGCAAAACAATTTAGCGCGGGACAAATTTGCGCCGAGACAAATACATGAGAGACAAGTTAGCGCCTGTTATAAATAAAGTGAGACCAATTAACGTCTGTTCAAATTGTAGTAAGTCAAGTTAGCGTTTTATCAAGAAAAAGCAAAACAAATTAGCAAAATATTCCAGTATTCTAACTAAAATAGAAACAAAACTAAACTAACTTATCTAACCTGTCCGGCCTTGAGCCATAGCTGGTTACTGTATATGGTTCCAGGCCGCACAGTAAGTTAGGTAAATTGGTTACGTTTTCTTTTGTTTTTTAATGTTTTTTATCATTTTATGTATAATTTTTTTTAAGCAACTCGCGATAGTTCTAAGCAGCCCAAGTTAGGTAAATTAGTTATGTTTTTCTTTAGTTATTTATAAAATATTCTGTATATTCTGTATATTCTGAATATTCTGTAACGCGCTTTTAAATCCTGCGCTATTTTGTTCTGCTCTATTTTGTCCTTGCGCTATTCTGTCTTGCGATATTTTGTCTTGCGCTATTTTACCCTTGCGTTCATTTGTCCTTGCGCTATTTTGTGTGGGCTATTTTGTCCTGTGCCGTTTTGTCATGGAGCAGTACAGCGCATAAACTGTCTGGGCGAGAATTTTATCTTCCTGTTTTGTCGGTCATGGCCTACTTTGTTTCTTCAAAAATAACTAGTTCTCGATCTCGTGAAATCTCGAACACCAAATCTCTATCTCGATCTCGAATCTTGCCGAGATCATTAAAAGATAATATTATTCTTAGAAAATAAAAAAACTATCCTTTCAAATGGATACGTTAGAATATCCATTAACATAAAAATAAATATTCATAAATTTTATCGAATCATACGAAAAAATTTAATTTTTTTAAATAATTTATATTAAAAATATTATAATAACTTTAAGGTAAACTGGCTTCGACGTTTTCTTGTGATGAGCCGAGCTTTTGAAAACAGTCTCTCGGCAGGTACTGATATGGCCGGAGTACCTAAAAAATCGCGAGCCATTTTTCATAGCGATTGTGAAGCCACCGCATTAAAATGTCAGCATCCTTGTCGGTCCTTCAAAAATCATAGTAGCGATCAAGTTTGTGCCTCGAATTATTATAGTGACTTTGGATGACTCGTAGATTGAGCTAAGGTCAATATCATCATCGGATGAACAATTTGATGATGACGATGACGAAGCTGAAGTGTTTGCTGCATATATAATATTGCCGCTTGTAAATAGCTTCAAATTATTTAATACTTTTTAATTCATTTCTCTGTCCCATGTTGTAGCATTGAAGCTATTTAGTTTATGTCTCAAGGTACAGTTACATCTGACATTTATTGCATGATATTTATGTCTGACAGTTATTTAGTCCAGTGTAAACACACAAAAATTTCTCTCGGGCATATATTTTTGAGTGTTTACACTGGAATAAACAACTGTTAGACATAAATATCATGCAATAAATGTTAGATGTAACTGTACCTTTCGGCACAGCAATTAATGTAAAATGCAGTGCAGGAACACAGTGAACACGTGAACGGGGCGAAATACGTGTCAGTGCCTGCTTTCGCGCAGGCTGGTAATAGTCCAGTCATTTAAGCTTAAATTAGATAAGAATCTCGGAATTCGAAATACCCAGCTTAAGTCTGTAAATACTTGTATATTGACATCCTAAAAGTTGTCTCAAAACCTACATATGGTAAGGTTTACGCAACTATTAAATTTCAAGGTCAAAGGTTACAAAAATCGTTTTTTTTGCGCTTTTTTTGTAAATATCTCATTTCCTATGGGTTTTTTGCTATTTGTATTTATTATCAATATTGTAGAATACAGAATTCTCTACAAATTTTGTTTAAAAAAAATCAGACTACAGTAAGAACGTAAAAGCTATGGAGCAGCAGAGAAGAACAGCTGCACTTTCAAAAACGTATTAAGTCTGTTTCGATGAAACAATGGTTGTACCAGTTACTCAAGAAAAATTCTTATCAAATCGAAATAACAAAGATATGCTCATTAATAATTGAAAAATTACAAGTTGTAAATATTACTACTAAACAAGCCAGAGATGATGCGGATGTTCTTATTGTTGAAACTACAATTGAAGAATCAAAGTCTGAAAAAACTGCAGTTATAATAGGACAAGATATTGATTTACTTGTCATTTTAAATGGGCGTACACTGTCTTACGAACAAGAAATTTTCTTTAAAAAAGTTGGGAAAGGAAATGTAAAAACGGAGATATACTCGACTAAAAGTTTTGATAATTATCCTCAATCCAAAACACATATTTTATTTCTGCACGCATTAAGTGGCTGTGACACAACTTCTGCGCATTTAAAAAGGGAAAAAAATCATTTTTAAAAGTTTCTGAGAAACTGACACATTTGGATGAACTAGCTACAGCATTTGAGGAAGAAAATTGTTCGGCCCAGAGATTATTAGATAGTGGAACTCAAACCTTATTGGCAGTCTATAATGCTCCGAAATCTGTGAAAAGTCTCGATCATCTTCGTTATATGCATTACGTCAAGTCTACAAAACTTAATAAACCTGTGCAGCTTTCAAATATTCCATCAACTTGGTTAGGGTATGATTTGGAACCCCAGGTATGGGGTTGGGCAAAGCGAAACGATTTTCTGGAGCCTATCATGACAATTTGAACCACCTGCTCCAGAAGATTTGCTAAATTCAATGTTCTGCAACTGCAAGAGTGGTTGTGTTACGCGATGTGGATGCAGAAAGCGGGCTTGCAATGCTCTTTAGCTTGTTGCCAATGTAATGGGCAAGCTTGTCTCAATGCTCTACCATATCAGAGCGACATTAACGAAGATGGAACCTTTGACCCCGAAATCATGGAAGAACTTGAGACAAATGTAGTTGAAGACGATAATGAAGACCAGATTGAAATTTACCAGCAGCCGGAAGACGACGATGAAGAGAAAGAAGATCATTAAAATTATAAGTTGTAGTTTTTGTACCCTTTATTCAATGTTTTTACTTTTAATAAAAATAAATGTATTGAATGATATTTTTTAATAAAAAGATTAATTCATCATTTATTTGTTTTTTTTTTCATCATGTAAGTTATTAATATTAATTAGGTTAAAATTCAAATATAATTCCTATATTTTCATTAACAATTCTGCAATTACATGGGCAGGTAAGTGTTGTTAAATAAATTAATACTGAATAAAAAGTGGATAGGTTAGGAAAAAAATGATAAAAAATATAATATAATAGTTAATAAAAACTGACAAATATTTATAATCATTGATTTATCGATAGTTCATCAACTATATATGGCGCGTTTTCGACCGGAGGCACCGGTTGACCTGAAGTGATGCTGTGACCGCGCGCTCTCAGCCCTCTATCTCGAAAACCGTTCACCGCATGAAACATTTTTTTAAACAAAATTTGTAGAGAATTTTGTATTCTACAATATTGATAATAAATACAAATAGCAAAAAATCCATAGGAAATATTTACAAAAAAAAGCGCAAAAAACCGATTTTTGTGACCTTCGACCTTGAAATTTATTAGTTGCGTACACCCTACCATATGTAGGTTTTGAGACAACTTTTAGGGTGTCAATATACAAGTATTTACAGTCTTACAGCTGGGTATCTAGAATTCCGAGGTGAACTTACTATAATGACTGGACTAAAATCATCCGAGCTAAACGGAAATCAAATAAACGTATACAAAACGGGCGAGATCTTGGTGAATTTTTTCTCGTTCTCGCCGAGATCTCTCGATCTCGACTTGGTATGCAGATCTTGTTCTCGTCTCGAGATGAGAACGAGACCGAGACGAGATCGAGATTTTTCTCGTCTCGTGCGCACCACTACTAGTAACTAGCTCAAAATTACCAATTTTTATTTAATAACAATAAATGTAGAAATACGTGAGACCTGGCCCACTCTCCTAAATTTTCATAAGAATATAACCTATTTTTACTTTTTAATTATGCTTTAAACTGATTTTATTCGAACCTAAAGTATGATTATAAAATGATGAGCATCCTAACGTAATTTGTGTTCCCTAAAAATCGCCTGTCTATTACTCAAGCACAGTCTGTAGTTATAAGCTACCCTCGAGACTACCACTTTGCGTTTCCTCTATGCACTCAAATTGAAGTAACCTTTATATCCTATTTAATTGACCTTATCATTAATTCTAAACCAAGGGTGCGTTAGAGTTCGCGTCGCGCCGCGGTCCTTTGACAATGTTCAAAATTCAGGTATTCAAAACCACGATTCCGCTTTACTAACTGAAATTAATTGGCCTTCCCAGCTTTCCTGCTGTATATCCGACACAACAGCAATATTTACTGAATCAATTCTGGTCTCGAAGTGAAATTATGGAAATTCGTGGAGCTATTAGTATGGTGAAGGACGCTTAGAAAATGAGAGGCAGCCGGGGTAGCTCGTTTCTATTCTAAGTTAATTCATGGATTCCTGCTACATTTCGTTAAACTTGGATTAGAACGTTTAAAGTAAATATTACTGGTTCTGAAAGCTATATAAGACTTAATAGAGGGAAATTTAAATAGAAAAGAAGATCATGAAAATCGTGATTGAGGTAAAAAAATAAAGTCTATTTATTTTAATAATTTACTTATTTGAAAAATATAAGAAGAAATTAGATCTGCTGACAACTTTTAATATCTACTAAAAAAGGCTACATACCGTGACCCAAACCAAAACAAAATCTAACCCCAAATTAAGAATAAGAGAAACCAAATAACTACCAATAATACATAATTGATTTATAATAACTATTATTAGTTTTTGATTTTAGGTACTGAAGTGTTATTTTTGATACCAAGAGATTAAAAAAAGTTAAATTTAATTCGTTCAATGTTAAAGTACAACAATTTTGTCAGAAGCATAAAGTATATTTTTATTTTTTGTAAATAATATAACGTTTTTTTATTCAAAACTTATTCTAAGAAGTGCTTGTATACCATTTTATATGCCGTGACCATATTTATATTATAGACATTTATTTTGAAAAGTACGCCTATGGAATGTGACGTTATATTCTCACTTTTATTGCACTCCTCTTTTATTCAGACTATTATTCTAGCACTTCAGGGAAAGCGATTGGCAATGAAGGATAAATTGATTGATGCCAATGGATATACACCAAAAAAGGTTCATTAAGAAACCATAAACTTATATCTATGAAGAAATGACAGACGCTTCAAGATATGCCACCATCAAATATCGTAAATTACGACGAGACGAATCTCGCTGATGACCCTGGACGGAAAAAGGTCATTGTAAAAAAAAAGATCTCGATACCCCGAACGAGTCTGCAACTCCTCGAAAAGCAGCACATCGATTATGTTTGCGGTGACTTGGGATGGAGAGGTACTACCGCCTTATGTAGTGTATAAAGCCGAACACCTCTACGAATCTTGGACAACTGGTAGGGTAAAAGGCGCCAGATACAATCGCAGCAAGACTGGTTGGTTTTATGCAGCTGCGTTTGGTGATTGGGTTAGGAAAATTGCGATACCAAAATTAAAAAAGTTACCTAGAAAGAAAATCTTAATCTTTCTAGTCACTTTTCTCCAGACATTGTAGAGGAGTGCCTACAGTACAATATTTCATTTGTTTTCCTGCCGCCAAACTCAACACATCTCTGCCAGCCTCTGGACGTGGCCCTTTTCCGGCCCTTAAAGACTGCTTGGAGAAAAATCTTGGATGAATGGAAAATGACAGGAGAGGGCAGAAAGTCAGCTACAATTCCCAAAAACCGATTTCTTTTTTTCCTAAAAAAAATTAATGATTGAGCTGCAGAAAAATCAAAAAACAAATATACAGTCAGGATTCTGGAAATCTGGAATAATTCACCTAGATCGATTGCAAGTGCTAAACGTTCTGCCAAGAAAAGATAACAATGAACATGCTCATAAAAATATAGATTAAATTTCAGTTTAACCTAAGTGGTATGGGACAACCTATAAATGATAAGGATGAGAATGAAAACTCGGATAAAGACATCGAAAATAATGATAATGTAGAGGCAGAAGTCACTGAAGAGTCCGAAGACTCAGATGAGGGCATGAATGTCCCTCTTACTAAAATATGCTTTGTTAAAACAAACAAAGAAAATGAAAGCGGCGATACCATAAGTGTTTCATATTTGGGGAAAACTTTTGAAAGTGTTCTTCCTATTTCAAAATATTCCGTTAAAAAGAGCGACTGGCTGGTTGTTGCTTTTCCGGCTTCTTTTGGAAAAACAAGGAAAAATAAATATTTTATTGGCGAAGTTTTGGATATTCTTGGCGGATCAGATTTTGAAAAAACATTTTTAAAATACCGGCCAAGCTAACAATTCCCGGACCATCCATTTGAGTTTCCCACCGTACCTGATGTGTCCATGTTTACATTTCAAAAAAGTTTTAGGTAAAGTTTTTCCATTTGAAGATGGCGCTGGCACGTCCAAAAGAGAAGTATTAAGATTTGCAATTACGCAAAATGATCTCAACTAAGTTACCTAGTTTACGAAAGAGTTCCTTTTCCGTCAAAAAATTTAGGATTTTCTATTTAGGTAAAACAAACATTTCTCTAAGAAGTTTTAGATTTTCTCTTGTTAGTTTATAGTTTTAGTTTAGCAAGTCACTACAAAGTGTTTCTCTACAAAGTAAGATTATTGTATTAGGAGTTAATAGTTTTGGATTATTTATCACTCTAAAATGTTTCTCTAAGAATTTATTTGTTTATTTTTGATAAAAATTTATAAAAAATAGAATATTTTTGATATTTAGTAGTTTTCATTACCCAAAAATGCATAAAAATGAGGAAAAATACTTTTTGAAAAATTAAAAACTATTTCTATTCACCTTTGGTGTGGTATAATAACCAATAACGTGAAAAAAAGAAGGTGTGTTTATTTTCACCCCGACTGCCAGGGATTAGAAGCAGGGCATATTTTAAAACAAAAGAGGAAAAAAAATTTTCAAAAAAAAAGTAAATTAGGTGACTTGAATCTACTAGGAGCGACACAACTTTTTTACTTTATTTTTAGAGAGCCTTGTTTTTGAGATACAAGCGCCGAAAGGTACAAAAGTGTTTCTATTCACCTCAAATTACTAGTAAAAAAATAAGCTGAAGGTGGGCCTTGTAAACATAAAACGTCGTCATGAATATTTTGGTATGGCAGATTATAGGGAACTTTATTTATAACAATTTCAAAATTGGGATTTTGAGTATTTTCGAATTTTGAGGAATACCTCAAGAACTAGTAAGAAAATCTATAACTTTTATGGACCTTTGTATTAATCACCAAAATATGAAACTTTTTCCTCAATCTAACCGACACTGTATAACAGCGGTTTACGAGATCTTTGTATTCCCTAATAAATGATGTCCACTTTATATGGCGACATAAATTTTGCCCAGATAAGTTTGATTTTGCATATAAAATGCAAAAAAAATATCTAAGTATACTTATTTATATTTACCTCAAGGTCCATGGTCCTGGATAATGGCCCTCCCTGACCTGCCATTGTTAAATATTGTTGGTCTGCTCCCAAGGTGTGCCTTCTAGGGTCGTCCCTTCTTGTATTTCTACTTCTCCCTCTCACCTCGCCACTTTCATTATCACTCCGAGCTGTAACAAAATGAAATTATGAAATTATCAGTATAATATTTATGATTTTATATTTTCTTGTTTATTTGTTATAAATAATAGATGCATACCAATTATTTAATTTGTGAGTCTTATGAAAACATATCTCACTTTTCCAACGAATATTTTCTAACCGAATACATTTTCATAATAAACAGTGTATTATCACCAATTTATAAGCTTATACAATATATTATTTATGAGTAAATATTTATCAGACTAGTTTCCATAATATTTTTTGTCGAGAAACATTTGGGAATATTCATAGAACGTACCTACCGCGGAAATGTCAAAAAGTACAATCATGTGTTACTTATTATTTAATTATTTAACAAGCAGGTTTCAAAAGATAGGCAACACATTTGACACTATATTTTACAACATATGAGTTTCTGAAAAACAAATATAATATATATTATACATTATTATATATTATATTATATTTGTTTTTCAGAAACTCATATATAAAAATTGTAGAAAGAATTATTTTAACTGACGAGCACTTTTTAAATATTTTTTGAAATTAAATTTAAAATATTGAAGAAAAACCAAATTATATTTTTTTAAATCTTCGAAAAGTGTTTATTTTAATATTTTTCAAAAATAATTTCAAAAGAAAATGTTACGCGCCATTCTGTATTTAATCTATGAAAATATGCTGTTTTTTGTTTTAATAAATATTTAGCAGTTTTTAAATAGAAGGGCATCCCACTTTTTTCTGAAATGTCTCTGTAGAATGCTGCCTTTATCGTTGCGCATATTTAAAGCTCCCAATATTCTCGAGACATATAACAGCGCGAAGTATTCCCAGTGGCGCGCATATAAATACAGTTTTGTATTAGAAAATCCTCATGACAATTTTATTTTTTGAAGAAGGTCCGGTTTTGTTTTAAAAGAAAACTTCTCAGGAATACAAATCCTACGAATAAACCATCGGAAAGTGTTTGACAGGTCGAGACTGTTCAAATTCGCGAGAAAGAAGTGTTTGGTTTACGAAAAACCTGAACCTAGAAAAGAACCTAAAAGCGAAGAACGAACCTTGTCATTTTTTGAAGGTATTAGGTATTCCAACGACCTGTCCAAATGGCTACCAGTGGGTAATGACAGTTTAGATATGGCAACCCTGTTGTCATGTTGTGATTAACAGGGTCAATGATACATATATAGTTATAAAGATTGCTCAAAGCTGATCGTTTACGAGCGGCCATATTGCCTGGCAAATATTTATTAATTTGAACCGTTTTAGCAAAAATGTCTTTTAAAACCAATTTTTAGCCTTTAGATATTTAAAAAAAATAATTGCTTACATTTTTACTTCAAGGCATAAGCTTATGTTCATTTTTAAAAATATGGATGATCAATCTATGTAACTATCTATTTCATTGACCTTGTCAAATCACCAGGCCTACAGGGTTGCCATAATTTTTTCATATCATAACCCGTCAAAACCCACTGGTAGCCATTCAGTTTGGAATGCCTAATTGCGAGGAATGATGGTTGGACATGAGCGACGTTTGTTTGATGTGTCAAACAGAAACCGAAAAACCACTAGCTAGCGGTTTTAAAGAAGATTCTGATAGTATAAATTGTTAAATATGGCCGCTTCCAATGCGACTTGCTTTGAGCTTTCTATATAATTATAATATCATTGACCTTGTTAAAGCCTACAGGCAGCAATTTTGACAGGTCGTTGAAATGCCTTATTTACATCAAAATCATACGTCCTACATCTGTCATATCCCCAAAAGGATTCATTCTTCACAAATATCAATAATGGAAAATACCTTATACTCCACAAAAAAACCTGATGTACCGTAAAGACAATAACAACAGTAATGAATTTAACTTTGATTATAAATGTTAAAATCAAAAAAATTTAACTACAAATCAAGTCGAACCTTTCAAGGAATTTTAAATAAAATAGCTCAAGAAGATAAAGAAAAGGATATCAAAGTAATATTTCAAAGAAAATTAAATCTGGAAGAAGTTTTAAATACAAATCTTCAAAAAATTATTTGTCTAGCTTTTCTGTCGACACAAATAGAAAACAAAGGTATAGACGAAAATTTTCAAAATTCAACTAATTCCAAAAGAATTCCAGTATCTATTCCAGAAACATCTAAGATAAGAAAGCTATGTGATGAATACTCCAATCTAACACTACAAGATATAGATTATTCTGAAATAAAGTCTGTAGTAAAAGAACAACGAAATGATATAGCACCCATACTTAAAAGAATTTCTGCTCAAAAAATTGATTTTCAACAGGAATCAAAGGATACTTCTCTAAAATCAGAATTACATTTAGATCAAAGTTTTGAATTCCTACCAGCATCAAAAAGGTCATACGACAGTATTATAAAATTTATCGAAAATCTGACAAATTCTAAATATCATATAAAAGTTCCACGAAAAAAATCCAAAACAAGGTGTACTAGAAATACCTGTCCATATAGAAAGTCGCTTCAAAAAGTATCTACTAATATTAGTTTAAAGATTAAAACTGAATTTAATGAAAAATCAACTAAGATACGGTGTTTTAAGAATACTTGTCCGTATATTTTAAATAGAAAAGATAATATGTATTCACGAAAAAACAATGTAGCTTTAAAACCTTGTTGTTGTGCAGATAATAAAAATTCAACAAAAACACGCTGCTTCAGAAACACCTGCCCATACTATTTAAATGAAACGAATAAAAGGCATATATCTGGATATAAATATATAAAAACAGATCCAGTTCCAAAACCCTGTATTTGTAAATGTAAAAAATGTAACATTGATAGAATTAATGAAAAATTTAAATCAGCAGAGTTACATGCATTTAAAACATCAATATGTAAATGTTCGTTTTTTGAAGATTTGAAAGAAATTGATAAAAATAAAAATGTAACAATTGGTAATAAAGTTCCAAAAACAATATATACTCAGAAAAAGAAACGCAGCCCTTTCATCGTACAAACATTCAACAATTCAAAATACATTTCTATTAAACCAAACGAATTTAAATTTATTAACGAACGAGTTTCAGTGACATATAACAAAAATATAATAATTACCATTGACCCTAAAAAGTTTGCTAGAGTCTTTAGCGTAAAAAGTACTGCAGAAAAAGCAACAGATACTAATGGTAATTATTGTACATCCTACCCTATTAGAGTAATAAGACATAATAATTGTTTATTGGCTAAGTAATACACGAGTTAAAAGTAATTTTGCTTTTTAATTTGCGGTTATATGGGTAAACATCTTCTAGGGTATTTTTTATTAACCCTTAAGTTAGGAACGTATCCTATAGATATCAAAAGTATAATAATAGTTTGTGCAACAAGAGTGGATATGATGGTCATAACGCACGTAGACGAAATTCGTCAATTGCCTGAGTGCGATGTGGACAATCCACTAGAGTTGTACAGTATATTTTTTCTACGACCCACTAACGAAAATTTATAAATAAATATTTTAGGTTATTAAGATAAAATAACTAATTTTAAAATAATTTATGACTCTTAATAATTTTTTAAATAAAATAAACAAAAAAAAAAAAGAAGTAAAGTTCATTTTATTTTTCCCCATCCGAGAATCGAACTCCAGTCTTCCGTTTAGAAGGCAAGAATGCTAACCACAGGACAACATATTCTTTTATTTTTGAGTCTTTAATACTCGTAATTAAATTGACTTCATATAGTTTTATTTATATTAACAAATTATAATTATATATGAAATAAAACCGAAATTCTATTATTTATCGATTATACACAAGAATAATTCATTTTAATGTATGTTTAATCCCAATAACTAAAAAATATACTGACAATTAGTTTGACAGAATTTTCATTTATTTAAAATTTTAAAAATAATGATCAAAATATGAAGAGTGATTGGTGGATTTTATTTTTTTGCAGTTTTCTTACTACCTAGAATGGATATGGAATATATTCGTTCAGTTGAAGCCAATAGCATACTTTTTCGTTTTGTAATCTGTGCGTAGATAAGCTAATATCCATGTGGGTGTAGAAAAATACATTTG
This sequence comes from Psylliodes chrysocephalus, assembly GCA_927349885.1. NCBI lineage: Eukaryota > Metazoa > Arthropoda > Insecta > Coleoptera > Chrysomelidae > Psylliodes > Psylliodes chrysocephalus. The sequence continues at coordinate 28,540,030 of OV651820.1, forward strand.
TGTAATAGCTATGTTGTCATCCCCATTTTCAAATCGGAGGACTCTAGTAAGCCAGTAAATTATAGTAAATTATATCTCTCATTAACAATTTTGCGAAGATTTTTGAAAGTGCTCTTAAAGAAAGATTAATTAATTTCTTTGAATCGCATAATATCATAACTCATTCTCAATATGGTTTTATAAAAAAATCTAACACCGAAAACGCGATATTGGACTTCTTAGAGGAAACTGTGTCCGCTTTGGACAACTCCATGGGATGCATAGCAGTTTTCCTGGATTTGGCCAAGGCGATTGACACCGTCTCTCACAAAATCCTTCTAAGCAAACTAAGTAAATACGGTGTTAGGGGATTGGCTCTTGAACTTATTTCGGATTATCTGTCAAATAGAAGTCAGCAAGTCAAAATTGGTAAAGAAATGAGTTCTGGTACTATCTTAAAAATTGGTGTACCACAGGGAACAGTATTAGATCCAATACTGTTTCTGGTCTACATCAATAGCATAACTAAAATAAAGGTTTCTCTGGTCATCTAGTATGCTATGCTGATGACACAGCATTAGTTTTTAAAGGCGAAAATGGGATGAAATTCAACATAACGCAGAAGCTGACTTAAAAAAGGTAAACATGTGGCTAAACACCAACCTTCTAACTCTAAATATTAAAAAAACAAAATTTATTGCTTTTAGTCCAACTATAGTAAACTAACCACCTAATTTTACATTAAAATTACATTCATAAGTTTGTGAACCAAACTGTAAGTACCCCCCTTTAGATAAAGTAGAAGCAATAAAATACTTATAGTAGACCAATACTTGCGCTGGTCTGATCACATCATACACCTAAGTAAAAGAATAAGAGCTCTAATGCATAAATTTTACGTGCTTCGGCAGATTCTATCACGAAAAAGTTTAATCATGCTATACAACTCATTTGTGGAATCCATTCTAAGATACTGTATTATCGCATGGGGCGGTGCTTTTAATTCTACACTTAATATATTACAAACAGCTCAAAATACTATCCTAAAAATTATCTTTAATAAGCCTAAACTTTTTCGAACTAAAAAACTTTATGATGAAACACAAATTTTTAACATCAAATCGCTATTTATATATCAATGTATTATAAAAATTTACAACAGTACTAAAAAGTTTCAATATAAAAACTCGAGTTACTCGCTCTACTGCCAATATGGACCTAGCCGTTAACCTTTTTAAAAAATCAGTTACCCAAAAATCATTTTTTTATTTTGGCCCAAAATATTATAACCTCCTGCCTATAAATATAAAACAAATCGCTAAAGAACATATATTTAAAACCGAAGTAAAGAAATATATTCTATCTCACAATAGTAAATTTTTATTCTGATTCATTGTCCTATTCAAATTATATAAAAAAAAAAAATATATATATACCGATAATGTCAAACATGCCCTGCGATTCCTCAAGCATTAACCAATTCAACATCAATAAGTCTGGCACTGTATCTGCCAAATCCCAATACATCTTCATTATTATTCCAATTTTTGTTTATTTTTTTTTTATGCTTACCATTTATATTATATATTATAATACAATTGGTAGCATGTTATTATAACATTTCCAAAATACCAGGAGTCCGCTTGACCCTAAATGTGTCTTAAAAACTATTCTATACCAGATATGAACTAAACATGGGCTTTAAATCGACGGTTTTCTAAGGACCAACTTAACTCAGTTGGTACGTAAAACTTAAATCCAGAAAATACCAGTATTACGTTAAGAGAAGCTATCTCTAATGGTTTTTAATTTGGGTGACAAGGGTTTAAAAAAAGCCAGTGAAAACCTATTAAAGTTTAATGCTGTACAAATAAATGTCTTGGTTTTAAGGCACGGGAAAAATGCCACAGTAGGTCTCATTTTTGTGTCATCGGCATTAACTGCTACGGTTATTCGTGGTCTGTGTAGGCTTTGGTACTGTTTTCCTGCGCCACTTTAGGAACAGTGCTTTTAATAGTACTTTTTTTGTACTTTAAGATGTATTTCTCTTATTCATAGAAGATGTGATGTTATTCTCTATACTTTTGGACACATAAATGAGTTCTCTAAAATGGACTATTGAGAAATTTGAGGAAAAGTGCAAATATTTCTGTAAAGTAAATATTGAGTAGGTAAGGTCCATTATTTGGAATACGAATTACAGATAAAAATTATTCAAAACACTCTTTCATAACTTCATTGCGAACAAAAATACTAATAAAATAAAATTTTGCACTTTTTTCAAATTTCTGATTAAAACACAGTGCAGACATCATACGGTCGGATCTAAGACTATTATTGGTTTTTTTAAGCTGCACAAGTGTTGTTTTATCTTAAGTTCATTTGTTCTTTAGTTTCATTTGTTCTGTTTGTTAAAAAAATATGTAAAATATTCATTATATGTTTTATTTCCGTTAAATACATAAATAATAAATTTTATGGCCCTAACTTTAAAGTAAAATTCTAATTTATAAAACGACTAAAACATTTAAACCGCCAGAATGTCACGCAGAATAAAAATTTGAAAATTTAACAATCTGGCCACGTGTTGACCGACATTTTATAAAACACCTAGGACCATAGAACATATATAGTCAGGAAGGAGCATGCCATGTCCGCGTTAATCTAATCACAGACATCGATAAAGGAGATAGGAAATGTCATTTTCATCAGGCACGTAGAATTTAAGGCGGCCATCTTTACAAAAAAAGCGACCTATGCACTTGCGCATTGATTGCATATTGAAGTGTACAGGATAGGACTAACACATTTAAACATAATTCGAAAATATTAAGGATTTACTTACACAGTAGAACTAATAACCTTAAAAACTCGTAATAGAATTTTAATTTTCTTTTTTTGTGGATTTTAAGAGATTTCTAAAAATAAAAAACATAGTCTTTTTTGAAACTTTATTTTAAATTAAATAAAAACATAGAATATATTTAAAATACAATTTTATATGAAATTAATATAACAATCTAAGGCGACGGCCTTAGATTACTATATTTTGTAGAAAATAAATCTGGAATCACGTGATTTAAACAAAACTTTCATATTAAAAACTGTAATTATTACATGTGATTGCTCAGATCTTGAAAGTATTTCATTTCATATAAAAACTACAAAACTAAGGAATTCAAAAATATTTGTAATATCGTTCCACAGTACTATGACATGCACTTGAGCATACATTAAGAATCATCAATCAAAATAAATAAGAGATTATGGGCATATTCCTACTAAAGAATAGAGTAAATTTAAAACTAGGTATTATAAGAAGCACGTAGTCAAATATTTTAATAAAAATGGTAAATAAATCCAAACTTTAACGTTTCCCTTCAAAAAACAACTACTTCTTTGGCTAATTCCGCAGCAGACATTGAATTATATCCAAAGAAAACAACAAAGTTAAAAAATTCTTTTTCAATATTCAAACTTTGTTCTTGCTTACCATAGATAACGTTATTCTTGGACCGGTTTTGTCCTTATTAGGACTCATCAGCAAGAAATAGACATTCTCGATTTCGGTCACTAAAGGAATCTGAAAAGGCGGTAAATTCACCCGCTTACATAGACGGAGGTTGTGAGAAACTTCGATTTTGCCAAGTGCGAAGGGTTTTACTTTTTTATCTTGTGTAATAAATACTACAGTAAATATATGTTAATATTGTGTTATTAAACATAAAACATTTATATTACATTAGAAAATGACACTAATAAATTAGAAATAAAAAAAAAGCTATTTAATAAAAGTTAATAAGGAACAAAAAATACAAATTTAGTTTTTTAAATTTTCATTGGTATTTGAACAATGTCTTTAATGTTTTTATTAATCTTGATATGTGATTTTCCTATAAGGGTAAATACTCTTTAGATAATTATAATTATTGATTTCTCGAAACAAGTTTTTATTTTAAACTAATTGAAAATGAACATTTTTTAGCAGGTAATGATTATGTGATTAAAAATACTTTTTTTTAAGATAATTCGACAGTTTTACATTAGTACTTACAGCCGAAACTGTTTTATATTACCCTATTTTGTCCTAAAAAATAATTTTCAATAATTTTTATTAGCTGTTGCGCTAGAAAGTGTATCTTGGCCAGCAGAATATTTTATCTTTTTTTTTGCATAAACAATGTTTTCTGAAATATCTAACAACTTAATTAAATTCTGTATAACACAATACAATAATTTAACTTTTCCATCCTGGCTCCAGGAAAAAGGTATGGAACACAATTGAATAGAGAGAAATAAAATAATACGAATGAGTGTGGACCGCAACAGCCCATGCTTGCCATCGAAAGGGTATGGTAAAATCAATTACTATCTTTATCGCTCTCACATCCAAATACAATTAAGCGTCTCATCTTTATTACGCCTGATGCGTCGGCTTAAGATACCGTACATTTTTTGACTATATTTAAATAAATAAATAATGTTTATTGAGCAACTATAAATACATTAATGTCTCAAAATGAATGAATTCGGCTGAGCCGTTTTTCAATTGATCCTCATTATAACAGAAAAAATGTTCACAAAATAATTATTTTAAATTAAATCATTGTCTTGAACTAAGAACTTGCCTAATAGTTTTAACAAAATGATTAAAATTCAAATTATTAAGTCCTGAATTCAACAATAATGGTGCTACGTATCTAAAACAACCTTGGAATTTTGAAGTTCTATGCATTGGGGTTGTAAAAGTGTTCACTCTTAAATTTACATTGTGTAAAGTTGATCTTTTTAGTAACATATCGTGGAATTTTAAACATTAAAAAAAGATATTTTACGCTTTCCTAAATTTTATATTTATTTAACCTGCGAATGTACGGAGAAACTTGATTTCTATAAGGAATATTACAAGTACATCTTATACAAGAATTTTGAATCTTCTGAAGTTTCTCTCAAGTTATATTTAGTAAGAGTAGTAATAAACTATAAGCACTGTTGTTGTACTTTTTAGTGTCATTTGTAAAATGTTGATGGGGTCCTAAAGAATACAATAGCCATTAAGATTCTTAATGTCATGGTACAGAAGTAATCGTAGTCTATATGAATGGAAAATTTTTACAGTTAAAGGATTATTGTTCCATCCATGCCTAGCCCTAGAAATAAAATGTAAATGCATCATACAATTAAACTAATACTATTCCATATACTGCAGAAAAATAGCTCTAAGTGATCTGTACTAAGTTTATATATTAACAGTTTACATATTTGTCATATAAATCTATTACAAACTTTATAAAACAAAGTCTAGAACACCTCGCAGTGTCAATATCAAAGTTGTATAGGTTTACACCTAATGTTATCCATCAAATGATAATTAAGTGATAACTTCATATTCATGCAATTTTAGAAGAGCCTATAACGCTACATTTCTTCTTTCATTACCATCTAAACCGTTAATAAAAAATAACCAACTGGCAACTTCTATAATTCCTCCTTAGATTCTGAATTAATAATATTCGTTCAAGCTGAAGGTTGTAAATTTCTAAAAATAATAGGGATAATTAACAATTTTTTATCACTTTCTTAAAAAGTATAAAAAGAAACAAATTGATAATTTTATGTATATATTTACCTCATAACACTAATGTTATAAAAATCTTCAATTTTAGGCATATTTATGGAAGGTATTGCATTATTTTTTTATTGTATTTATTCGTTTTGAAACGATTAAATCATCTTTATGACAATGGGAGGAACAAATAGCGTTATTTGCACTTATATTTTCCAATGATTTCTTCCAATAGCTATTAACCAAGAAGCATACGCCTTTTCCTCAATCTAAAAAAATTATAGTAATATCAACGTTAGATACCTACATACAGTTTGTTATTGTACTATGATATTTCGTTTTCTTGAAAATGAAACTGTGGTGAAGAACACGGTTCTGGTAGAAATGATGTCTTACTTGTGGAATGTAATGTTTTCTGAATCCTCGTTGTTTAAACAACCAAAAACAAAGCAAGTCTTTCCCATTTTATTAATTGTCTATAGTAAAAACTTCTAAAATTCTTTTAAATTCACTAAAATAGCGAATTTCGAAAGAAACCAAGAATAGTTGACATAAATTACACTTCTGTCAAAACACTACAACAACTGCGCATGTGCGTTGTACGCTTAAATTGCCAACATGGCGGCCTACATGGTGTGATTATTTTGAAACACCGGGGGAAACGGCCTTTTCCTATCTCCTCTATCCAAATCTGTGAATCTAATCGATCTGACGGAAGTGGTAGCCATGTTGTACTATGGATGACTCATCATCATATGATAAACTGTTTCTAAACTTGGTTTATAATTTTGGTGATTAAAATTTGTTAATAATTTGGATGTTTTATGTGTTAATTTAAACTTTTATCAAGCGTACGTTTTGTAGACATTTTTAAAAAGTGTTTAGTGTTTTAGTATTTATTTAGTATTACTGTTAATTTTAAATTTTCCGAGTTAAAAGACAAACAAGACAATATGGTTGATTGTTCGTCTTGTGGATATAGCAGCACAGCTAAAAGTAGAAAGGAATAATCTACATTTCATAAGCAAGTATTTTGTTCTCTTAATTTTCAACCACATTAAAGACTTTTAAAATTTTTAATCTTTTAAATTTGTAAACAAACGTGGCAAGTGCGTCTACGATCAACTGTGCTCATAGGCGTAGTCTCATGGTTTATAGGGTATACATACATACAACAATTCTTTATGCAATTTTAGAATATTTATGTGGTTGTTAAAATGAATAAATTATTGTTCAATTTAGATGTATAAATTGATTGCAAGTAAACAATTTTCAGATTTCTTAAAGATTCTAGCTTTACAAATTATATAAATTAATTCCAAGTAGACAATTTTCAGATTTCCTAAAGATTCTCAAAAAACAAAGTTATGGCTTGAGTTCATGCTACAAACAAATTGTAAGCCAAAATATCTTAATTTTTTGTGTTCACGCCATTTTAAAGTAGATTGTTTTAATCGAACCTCAAAACCAAGAATAAAACTTCTACCAACAGCTGTTCTAACAATAGAAGTGGCCCGGTTGAAGTATATAAGTAAATAAATTATTTACTAACTATATCATATGCCGTTTTTTTCGTATAATAGAAGTTAATTGTATGAATGTGATACACCCTATATAATTTATTGCAAAGTTATTTATAAAAAACGAACACAAATAGAATTAATAATATCTGAAGTAAGGAAATAAGTAGCATATCGCATGCCTCAAGATACTGTCTTAGGTCCTATCTTGTTTAATTTTATTTTAAATAATTTATTGTTTAAATACAGATGGAAATATTTAAGTTTTTCAGACGACACAGTCATTCTGTAAAATGCAGAGAAATGGAATTGATTAAAATTATTAATAGAAACATCTTATAAAAATTTTCGAATGGTTTAATTATAAAAACTTACAAACCTTTGATAAAACATGTTGTTTCGTTATACAGTTACAAAAAGATGGCCCCTTCCTATAGAAACAATAAAAGGTAACGTTCAGTAGTTTCATATAGGTATTACAAATGATATCAAATACCTTAGAGTACAAATTGACTCTCATCATAACTGGACTAAGCATACAAATAATGCGTTGAATGTACATTTAAAAATAATCTATTTTGCACTCATAGAATCATTATGACGTCATAGGATCCTTTCTTGGAAAGGTGTTTTACCTGCTTATGCAAAATTGTCCTGCAAAAAATATTACTAATAATATTATGTAATAAATCAGAAATTCTCTTCGATATTAGGAAGTTTTATATGTACTCCCACAAAAACATCTAAGAAAGAAATATCACAGCGGTGTTTGACCTAAATATAAGTATAGGATATTTAATTTTTTTTAACGCATATCTACAGAACATATTTATTTTTCAAACCTTAATAATTTTTAAAATGTACATTAATAAAGACATTGTCATAATAAAGACGTAAAAGTCAATATTTTTTTTTAATATATTATTGCTTTGATTTTTCAAATGCAATCCCTCTATTAATTATCCCAAAAATATTTTCCTATAATTATCCCACCCAACATACAATTCTAAAGTAAAACTTATTCACATATTAAAGGTTAATAAAAAAAAATGCAAACTTCTCGCAAGAAAATAGCAATTGGTTAAAATGAGATAAATCGGTAAATTAAGATAATATGCAAATGAGAATTTATTATTTTCTTTGTTACGCTCCTTTATGGCAGTACGTCACTGGTAGAACGGAATCACTTGTCGCCATATTCGTCTAGTTCACTATCAAAATTAGATACCATCGCCATTCCAAGGTCGTTTAGGATTCCTCCTTCCTGACTATATATATTTTAAGGTCTCCGGTGGTCTTCTGAACGACAGTTTATTCGAGTATCGCCTCATAAATAGCCTAAGCCACCCTTTTCCAGCTGTCTCTTTGCCAAAAGAAGTTGGCAGATTATTTCTGACAGCAAGTTGATAAGCCATATTCCTCTCCGAGCAATAACTAATAGAGGGAGCATGAAAACGAGTTTGTAGACGATTGTTGTGTTAGCAACATCTGTAGAGGAAGTGAGGAAGCGGGCACAAGGAGGACGGTAAACATCCTTCTTGTTCAGTGGCGTATCATTTATCTATAAAAACACACATTGTCCAAACGTTTTAATTGTAAAAAAAAACTAAAAAATTTGCTAATTTTAAAATGAATACCGTCTTATAGGTGTCTAATGCAGGAAATGAAACAAAATCACTGTAAAGGTCTAATTTTTTCAATTGAAGAATAAAACCTTAAAATCAATTTTATTATAAATAAATACAGGAGCGACTAGTTTGGGCCTTACAGGAACATCTTCAGGCCTGTAATACAATAATCTATATTAATTATAATAGGTTGGTCACTTACGAATAACATTAAATAGTATAAACCATAAAAATGGTTCCATATTGTAGCGTTACAGTATTATAGAATTGAAGCTGTGAAAATAAAAGAGCAGTGCAAACGTAACTAAAAATAAGAAAACTGAGTATGGAATCTACAAGAGAAGAGGTGAGAATGAGCAATTACGAATGCATTTAAATTGCTCGGGATAACAAATAAAGCTGATAATGTAGTGGTATAGTCTCCGTCAAAAGTCTAGATATGTTAAAAAGGACGGCATTTTCTCTATAAATCTGGAGAATGTAAGGATGGAGGGAAGACAAATCTTGCTGGCTCAGGTGTAGATGGCTAGAAAAAAGGAGTGTGTAGATGAAAGCTCCAGTAAATATCGTCACTTTCGTCTAATTTTTTATTCTCACTCACCGTTTCGGCTTTATCTTCGAAATTCATTTTTAAAAGGAAATAAAAGTAATCATTTATACAAGCATATAATAAAACAACATGAATTCATTATATTTAATAAGCTAATAAACGTTTGTTTCAATGAAAAAAACATATATGTGAATATAAAAAATATATAAATAGATAAGATTAATATCAAAAGTACAAATATAAAGTTAATAACATACCTTCTAATAGTAACACATTTTAAGTAGATAAATGTTTAAAGAGTTTATTCCTGAACATAACTAATCTAACGTTATTCCCCTTTTTAATATTATGAGGATTTTTGTAGTTGAAATGAAAATTATAATTTATTCTTTTTGAAAGAAACTTAAGTTTCTCTACTAACTTGCTGTTTTAGTATTTTAGTAGCAGATGAATATAGTGTAGAAGTAGTGACAGGATTGATTATTATACTTCTTTCGTCGAAATTGCATTTTTTTTTAATATTATCCTCCCCTGAGGTCTGTAATAAAAATGTTCACAAGCATAAAAAGTTATTCAGGTGGTCACTTGCTGAATTCCTATATTTTGGAACCATGTATTTCTTTCTCATATCAAGAAAAGGAAATCTAAAAAAAAATAATAATAATCTTTACAAAGATGTGATATTAAAATAATAATAAGTAATTAACCTTTACTATAATCATTATGAGACGGATGAAGACGAACTTAGCTGGAGTTTACTTGCTCTTAATTTTAATTTTTCGATAAGAAAATAAGAAAGTTTAATTGCAAATTAAAGGTGATTGCCTAATGCACCGCCTCTGATAATTAGGTTGTGTCTCTACTTACTTATGATATTATCTTGAAGAAGCATTTTCAACAGGCCTTTCACACATAAAGCATGTTTTCACCATAATATTAGAGATAATAAATCTTAAATATACATTTACAACCCTTACAACGTTATAAATAATAATATTTTCCATAAAATACAAATAAGAATTTGACATGTGTCAGAAATTGTCAGAACCCCGTCAGAACTGGCGCTGTCAAACTTGGCAACGCTGATTGAATAAGCCAATTACAGAAGAGGTATTTTCCCCCTCGGGGGGAGTAGATGTTGCTAACAAAATTTAGCGCGGGGAAGGGGGGAAGACTCCCTCTAGTAGTAATTGCTCGGAGATATTCCTAATGTCGTTTCTTGTTTACTTTCCAGATGAAGTAAATATATTATTAGTTCATCTTCTAGTTCTTTGGTTAGCACTGTTGGTCGATCAAGGTCGACCTAGTTTCGTGTCAGCAGTGGTAGCTGGAGCTTCACTTTATCCTTTTGGAAATGCCTAAAAAGGCTTGTTCTGGGAACATTGTATCTTCTGGCTTCTTGTAAATACCTCAAATTTTGTTTCTTGTCAGCACGGATTGCCATAGCCTCTTTTTCATAACACTTTCTTTTTGGGCTTATTTTTGACACCATTCTAAAACAAAAAAAATCACATCATACGATATTTATAAAAAAAAATTATTTTAATCCAAACTAAAACAGAATTAACATTATTTAAATTTAAAAACAAATAGAGCATTTATTTTGTGGCTACAAAATATCATAATTTAAATATTTTTATTGGTCACTAATTTGGAATAGTGGCCACGAAATACTATTTCATATTTGTGGTTCAAAAAATTCCATATTAGTTACCCTCATAACCCAGAATTTTATCAACTGCTAAAAATGTTTAACTTACCCAAAGATATTTGTCAAATATGATGTTCCGCCAGTCACAAATACACCAAGACTTAAAACAAAATATTTTATCAGGTAAAAAATGCAAGCGCTGAGATTCTTTTGTGTCGCCGGAAGAAAAACAATAGATAATGGCGTGGCGGCCTTAGACAACTTACCATAGATATGCCGGTCGTAGATAATCATTTAAAGGATACAACCCGAGAATACCGATCAAGGAGAAGCGACAGTAGCTGTCGGTGCCTTTGATATTGGATGTACCTTTTTCACAGTATGACTTTGACTGATACACAACTTAGCACGCTGAGAAAACATGCTTATTTTCTACACTGAGCGAAATAGTTTGGTAAATTATCTGAAATTTTGTTATAATCCATGCGCAAATGTTGCAATGTGATTTAATTACATTGAAGTAGTTAGGGTTAATAGCAATGCTGAAATTTCGGCACCAAAATATTCAATTCATTATGTAATAATTAATTATTTATTATAAAAGTAAAAGACGTCTATTATTTTATAATTTATCTATAAAATTTGTTCAATATTTGGTTTATTTATTGTTAAAAATGTAATAAAAGCCCCATATTTAAATTAAATTACCTTTTCCTTAACTAAAAATAAGGTAAATAAAATTAAGGTAACAATTAAAAAGACATTAAGTTTGAGAGGTTTAACTAAATATTTGCAATGTGCATAAATTTTCAAAGCTTTTAGGTTTAAAAAGTACTAACATATTTTTAGAATTTCTAGATTTATATTATATTAAAAGGACTTTCAAGTTTATCACTCATTTCTGTAGAAACAAGTGTTTTCTCGCCAAGTTAAACCAGATGTCATTTAAGGTTTATGTATTTAGAGTTAAATACCTGGCCTGGCTATTACCCAGACAATACAAATATGTCCATTGGACGTCCATTCGTTGTATAATTTTGGATGTCTAGACGTCCAAAAATGAGTTTTCTGGACTTCCGACATGCAATGGACGTCCAGTGAAGTATACAAATGGCACACTTTTGACCATTCAGAGGACGTCCAATTCTGGAATATATTTGGACGTCGAATACTGGACATTCAAAAAACGTCCAGGAATATATTTCCATTGAGACCACATCCCCACTTTTTTACAGAACCGCAACTCACCACACACTATTTTATATTATTATTAATTTGGTTATTATTTTCGCAAATCGCTATACACCATTTATTTATTTTTTATTAAAAATCGCTTGACCTGAGCAGGAATCGAACTCACGACACATCCGTTATCGTTTTACGCTTTCTATCGCTAGACGAGCTCGACCAAGGAACTACTTGAAAACTTTTTACTAGATACAGTTATAATTGAATAAGATTTCAAACTTCCGCTGATAGAATGAAATGCAATAGATTCAATTTGTCAATTTTTAATGACCAGTTATATTAAAAAAAAGAAGTATATATAGATGGGTATTATCTGGTAGGCTTAATAAATAATGACCTAAGATAGACGTCCACTGGACCTCAAAATACTACTGAACTTAAAATTAAGTCCAAAAACAGACGTTCTCTGGGTATCGATATTCAGCTGTCAATTTAATTAGCATGAACGGACGTACACTGGATGCCCGGATATGGACGTGCTGACCCTCAAATAGATCTAAAGTGGACGTCCATTGGACTATGTGTGCATAGACGAATTTTTAGAAATAGTACTTATTTAAGTATGCACCAATATTTTCAAAATCAACTTCAGTATGATTCATTCAATAAATGTAAATATGAATGGGCAAAACATCTTTATATTGACATAATTGTAACTTACAATTTAGCCATAATAAAGGGATTTTGCCCACTTTGACCAATCCTAATTGAAATACGCGAATTTATTATATTTTCTTAAATATAATTTCAAAATAAAATCTGCAGTTCATTGTTTATTAAATTTATTTAAAAGAAGAAAAACATATATTTCACAAAATACAATACCTACATATGAAAAATAAAATGTCAAAAATGATTAAATCATTATACTTAATATTTATGCATATGATAAAATTCTTAGTTTCATAATAACTTTTTTGGCACATTTTATATCTGTATTAGAATACCTAAGTGTGTAAAAATCTTCATCTTATTACTACACAAAACAAACACCAAAAAATATCACTTAACATTGCTCACCTACTAAACACAACTTGGACTGACTTTGACAGATAACATAATTTTGAGTGATACACAACTTATTTTCGCACATGCGCGTTACAAAACGGTACACTGAAAACACCAAGCTGTCGCTTCTCCTTGATCGGTATTCTCGGATACAACTAAGAAGTAATAATGCTGAAATAATAGAGGGTGCTGGCAATTTTTTCTAATTTTGGTCTATTCCATATTAATGACCTATTCCAGATTTGTCGCCCTTCCGCTACCGTAATATTATGGGTTTTGAGTGTATTGGAACATAGTTTTTATCTTATTGATACTTTTCTTAGCATAGTTAGTAATTTGTTAAAATTGTAAACGCTACCTATTTCACTTATTTCAGTGTAAGTTCTACGTGTACCTACTCAGTTACGCCATTTCCGTAAAACGTCTGTCTATCCGATTTCAATATGTATAATTGGATTGTTTGTTTACTCTTTGATGTACGTCGTTTCGTGACAGTAGAGCGACTTTTCCAATTTGCTAAATTATAGTTTGTATATTTCATTTAAAATAATTTAATAAAATTCTACAGTAATTTGTATTTTCCAAAATATTCAAATTTGATTATGGATAAACCAGTGAGTGATAAAACTGCGGTATTTGTGGTACATAGTTTTTAATAGTAACATTTTTATCCAAATGAATTAACGCAGTGTCCAAATAGTAACGTGAGTGTCAAAAAAATATACAAAGAATCATTTTATTTTTCAATATGTCGACAATACAACCCCAAATACAATATATTTACCTCAATAGATGCCGTCCTTATGAAAACGAATTACGGTATCAATTATTCCAGAAATATGTCGAACTAGGATTTTCCGATCGATTTGGGAAGAGATTTTCCGACGAAAAGTCAACCCAGACGGATCTTGAGGTCATCACGTTATTCAAAGCAGTTTCAAAACTAAACTATTTAAGTAGTAGTTCAAGCGAGTCGACCCTGTTTAATAGCAAAACCACAGCTGACAGCGAAACTATTCTGGATTCAAGAAAATCAGAACCTTCTTGCACATCCGATCATAGTTTCGTTGATCATTGCACACAAATCTTCGAGGCATTCTTTAATTCCCCTGAAATAGTTAATAAAAAGAAGAAAGCATTATATACACTGCACAAACCCTATCCATACACTATTGAAGAAGTCTACGGTATGATGAACGATTTTGCTAAATTCAAATATGATACAAACCTAGAAACATCAAGTTCAAATTTTTTGGAAGAGTGTCCTTTCTACGAAACTGTTCTCCAGAAACAGCAATGTGAAAATAATAAACAAACAGTGTCTTCAAAAAGTTTTGAAATTGCGACGAAACATTTTAAACTTTTAAAACAAAATCTAAAAATAAGTAATATTGTTCCTAAAGACAAAAGAAAAAATATCGTCAACAAAGAAGTATCAACGCAAACCGACAAGTCCTATTTGCGAACAAGAAAAAAAATGTTACTAGATAAAAGACTTAAACAAAAGGGAAGATGTTATTTGCAGTCACTTCAAAATTTTGGAATTATTAGCACCGGATACTAGCATGTTTTTTCTTACTGGATGGTAAAAGAGAAATTAATAAAATATAATAGTCATTTTGAAAAAATGGCGTTTAAAGTTATTGCAAATGTTTCTAAGTGGTTATAAATATCTAACCTAATACCAATATAATTTAGATTTATTTCACTTTTGTATGTTGTTAAAATTGTGATATAATTGAAACAAAAAAAATATATTCTCATACAGATAAAAATATGTATTGTGTATAGAATAGTCATTTCCAAGTAACGTGTTTTTACTGTATGTATTATGTATGTTAAAATAAAATGGTTATGATGTGAAATATTTTTTTAACCCATTTGCAGTCTGTTTTCGGAATTTAACCATTACGAAGATCAAGTATAGTCCATTTCATTGAGTTACCTTGGCATAGCAAATAGCAATTATTGCATATCTGTGGTGATTTTTTAGTTACGAATGCTAAATAACGTTTGGTAATTTATTTAAGATCTTTAGAAAGGATCAGGCACTTGCCTTATGGAGAAATGGTGTTTGGTCAAATTTTCTAAACCTTCGATAGGTGATAGTAGTCAACTTAGTGACCAAAAATGTCCATGACCCCAATTCAATTCTATGGCTAGTTTTTGGATTAATAAAATTTAATAAAGGAACTGTTTCTATAAAATTAAAAGATTCTACCGTATCTCCAAAGTTTTTTAAACAGGTTAATACAATTAGAAATTTAAAAACCCGTTGACTATTCGAATTGGGCGTCACCAGTAGTGCTGGTAATTAAAAAGATGGGGCAGTACGCATATGTGGCGATTTTAAAATTAGTATTAATCCGCCAATTTCCATTACCCAGAATAGATGATTTATTTTATGAGTTACAAGGTGGTTCTATTTTTTCAAAAATTAATTTGTCGCAATCATACGCACTAATTGTTTTAGATGAAAAATCAAAAGAATTGGTCACTTTCTACACAAAAGGTTATTTCAATACCAAAGGTTGCCATTTGGTGTAGCGTGCGCATGTGCTAAATTCCAAAAAATTATGGAATCTTTATTGCAACACATTGAAGGCGCAGTGGTTTTTTTAGACGATATTTGAATTTCTGGAAAATATATTGCTCAAAACAAGAGAAGGTACTTTGCCGTTTGCAAGAATCTGGTCTCAAAGTTCGTGCTGATAAGTGTAGCTTTAATCAAAAATCAAAGCGAAGTTCAGTATTTTGGTTATGTAATAAATAAAGAGACGTTACATACTACACAAGACCCCAAATTCTTGCAATTAAAAATGCACCTATTCCGGAAAATATTACGCAACTTAAGTCTGTACTAGGAATGATTAACTACTACAGTAAATTTGTACCTAATCTTGCCAGAGTGTTAATTTCGTGTTACAACCTATTAAAAAAAGATAATAGGTTTGTGTGGAGTTTAGAGTGTGACAAAGCTTTCATGAAAGTAAAAGATTTGTTAATTTCAGCAGATGTTTTAGTACATTATGATCCTAGTTTAGAGATCAAACTAACAACAGATGCTAGTCCCTACGATATTGGTTGTGTATTTTTTTTTCCTAATAATAATGAGAAGTACATTGTATTCGCAAGTCGTACATTGACAGATGTGGAGCGTAATTACAGCCAGATAGAAAGAGAGGGACTGACACATACTTTGATTACTAAGATTACTATACGATGCAAGAGAGACGTCCGACACGCCCAACATATGGCGCGGCCATTTTGATGCAATTACTACTAGGTTAGGCAACACATTTTTCCAAAATGGTAAACTGGTAGCCTACACCTTGGTATTTTGAGATTTTAAATAAAGGCAACAAATATAGAATAAAGGTTTATTTATTTTAAATAATATATAAGAAACTTCTTTGCAATAAAGTTATAATTGCGAGTGCATCTTGAAATAAAGGTGGGTAGTTTTAAATAATTTCTAAAGCTGTGCATATGATTTTACCTTAATAATATTAATATTATTTCGCCAGTCCCATGCATTTTATTTTTGTAATGTAATAAAAAACTTTGAGACTAAACAATCTAACATTATATTTTGCATGTTTTTAGTTGTAAATATACCTAGTACGAAACTATAAAATAAAAACAGAAATGCGAGATTAAAGAAGCTCTAACTAAAAGATATTACCAAAAGAATATACTCTTGCAGGCTTGTGTTTTTATCTTATAATTTTTCTGAGAGAGACACGTTGAATTTGTATAACAGTTATTTTAACAGTGCTAAAAAATTAAGAGTTTTCTAAGTTTTATCCTCTTAAAAATAGACTTACCATAGAGGAAACTATTTTACTCTGGAACCATAGAATTGTTATTCCAGAAACTTTAAATGGAAATATACTTTCACACAGGGGCGGTTTCTCCGGGTTCATTTGTCCAGTTAAATTTCATAAAAACACATTATTTTAAAATTACATAAATAACATAAAAATATAAATTTAATTTTAATATTTTTATTTTCATACGTGTTAATCTATATTTTTTGGTACATCATTGTCCTCTGGCTGATCGCATCTCTGTGGCACAGTATACCTAAGTATACTGTGTCTGTGGCGCATTATGATGAGTGAGCCTAACACGAGTGAGACAATATGGTGAATGCATATAGCTAAAAAGAGAAAAAAACACGCCAACAGATTCTTCAAACTATCAAATAACACTTTAATTGGCGCGCCGCTCACAAACAAGGTTGCCAAACCAGTGTTGCCAGTCTAGTATAATTCACAATTGTACTAGATGTAGTACATTCTGCGTGTTCACGTGTAAAATATATTATATATTGTGTTCCTTGTTTGGGTTCGTTATCAATAAAGACCCCTTTTTTCCCTTCAATGAATTAGAAGTCACTGCAAATAGAATTTGAAAAATCTGATATATTCAAGGAATCTGGTACATTTTTTAGACAAATCTGGTACATAACAAAAACATTCTGGCAACTCTGTACCAAATAAAACAAACTGTCGTTTCGTTTTCCGTCATTATGAAACGTTTTTAATAAAATTAAGATTATTTTATTATTTGTGATCATTTAAAAAAATGTGTTTAATTGAGAACTGCAACTTTAATAAATTGAAAGGATGTATATCAATTTAACGATTGTTCCCGAAAAAGGCAAGGTAAATAGAAACTTTTTAAGTTTATGTTGTTTACCTATAATAAAGTTTTACGACTAATATTTGTTTTATATTTTGTTTCAGTGCCTAAGACCATCCAAAAACTAATTCAAAATGGTCTATTTTGTACCCAATTGTAAATACTATAAAGTAAGCAAAAAATTTGTATTTTTTTTTATGTTATTATTCTGATAAGGTAACTACTTGACATCATTATGGAAATGGAAATGTACAATAAAAATTTGATAAAGGTAAAGAGACAAATGGTTTTTTACTTTAAAAGTCTGAATCGGAAAAATGGATTAACCAGTTAATTTAATATACTCGATGAGAAATTTTACCTAAGAAATGGTATGTACATTTAAATAGTTTACCTATATAAAGTTTTGTTTGCCTGTAATTATCAATCGTGTTACCCTCTAACCTAGATCATTTGTTGCATACAAACCAGAAATCTTTTATTTAAATGACATTTTTTTATTGCCTTGTTTGTATAATTTAGTATTTTCAAAAATATTAGATGTTATAGTAATTTGAATCACTACAGGTATTAAATAAAAATAAGGGTATTGGTAAATTAATTTACAGTTGGTAATAAAGAATGTCTCGAAAAAAGTCTGGAAATAAGTATCAAACATAAATTGTGAGTTTGATTAGGCACTTAACCAGTCACATCCCACATATCTACATGCTCTGGATAATCAATTCTATAAGTACATATCAAAACATTAATATACTATCTACAATTAAACAATAATTTAAAAATACAGATGAAGCCGATTTACCTATTTAAACAAAATTACTATTATTATATTATTTATTAAAACACATTATTTTTTTAGTAAACTTGGACATGCAGAAGCAGCCATGAGAGTAGGACATTAGTGAGAGCAAGAATACTTTAGAATGTGCCGTGAAATAAACTTAGAAAGGGTCATATGGAGAATTAAGTGTGATAACATTTTACGATATAAATCTCACTAGTTTAGTTCAGAGATTTCTGTGTTCTATGTTCAATTATGTGCTGCTATTTCAAACTTTTAGTATCCTTTGATAAAAGAAGTTGAATATTATTGTTGACCCTTTAAAATTGTTTAATTTACCTCATACATTTTTTTTTCTACTCTTCATACAGTATTCTGTGAAGAGTATTATAGGTTTACTTTGTCTGTCTGTCCGATGTTACGTTTTTTGTCTGTACGATAAGTCAAAAACGAGAAATGATATCAACTTGAAATTTTTAGTAAAAATTAAGTTTTATAAGAAGATAAAGCCTATTGATACTAAAAAAAATATGAATATATTAGGGAGTTAAGGGGGGTTGAAATATAAAAAATCTTAATTGAAAAACGAAAAATGATATAAACTTGAAATTTTTAGCAAACATCAATCTCTAAAAGGAGAAGAAGCCCTTTAATTATAAAAAAAAATCTGACAAAATATGTGGGATTTAAGGGGGGGGGTTGAAATTAAAAAATCATCATTGGTTGCAGGAAAATATATCTGGCAGAATTTGTTGAAAAATGTACATTAGAATTAGTCGTAGAAAAATTTACATTAGAATGATTCGTAGAAAAAACAGTGTCCTAATAGAGTTATGTCGATCCGAATATAGAACCTTGTTGATGCCCCCTTACTTGTTTGTTGTATAACAATTGTATGTACATTGAAGTTAATAAGGCAGAAGTATTTTTTTTTGTGAAAGTTGTTTTGTTTTATTTATTACATGGCATTTACAGTTCATTATCATTCAAGATGTTTAAGAATACAGACGTGCTTTCTTTGTTCTTTCTGGTATCGTTATGCTTTGCACTCATCAGAACATAGCAAAACCAAGATGAAGTTTTAACATATTTACAACGTTTCGGCTACATAAATAAAAGTGAAAACGGTCTTACTGATATAACTGGCGCATTGGTAGATTTTCAAGAAACCTATAATCTTCCAGTTGATGGAACCGTCCGTTTAATGAAAAGACTAGATGTACTCAGGGCGATAATTCTTTTACTACTATTGAGAAACTATATCGATCTAGATGCAAAGGCTTTTGACTTTTGGTCACAGAATACTACTCTAACATTTCAAAATGTTCGTATACCTAAGCCAAGGGCTGATATTACCATAACCTTGGCAATAGGGCAACATAATTATCGTGCTAGCTGTCATTGTAGAAAAGCATGCCCATTTCCATTTGATTATCAGAGTAATATATTGGCTCACTCGTATTTTTCATCAGCTATAACCCTCAGTCAAATGGCGCTGCTGAAATGTCTGTGAAAACTATAAAGAAAGCTTTAAAAATGCTTTGGGAAATAGCAACAATATTGATATTAATTTCAAATTAAATGACTTTTTGGGCGTGTAATTTTAAAAATTCACCTATTAAAAATATTGTAGAAAGAGTAAAAATAAACAGCAGAAACAAATTCATTACTCAGGGGGGAAGGAAAGACGCTTTTCTTTAGACGAAAATATTTTGGTGAAAGATTATAGAGTTCCTAATAAGGTAACTTGGATCTCCGGTGTTATTAATTAATTAAATAAAATAATTATCGGTAAATGCAGTTATATAGTTGACATTCCGGAATTTAAAAGTACGTGGAAGCAATATCAAATTTTGAAAACGAAGATTCGATGTAAATTACCTATAATCTTAGATACGGATACTGAATATTAATAATAATATGGAGAAAGATCTAGAAATCACTCAGACTCCCGTGGAAAATATTTCTAGACCGAAACTTAATGTCAAGCCTCCAGAAAGGTTAGGTTATGACTACGACAAACTAGGTTCGTCGCATGCTGGTAGTTAGTAATTTAGAGCGGGGAGAGTGCAATGTATTTGTGTATGTATCTCCCTGTATATTCTGTTATTTTTAGATCTTTTTGTAGTCTAGATTGATACCTCAAATATTCCCAGGCAGCACACTTTGATATAAATTACGTTTTTTTTTTAGGTACTACCATACGTATGAATACGGTTGATGTACTACCAAATATATTCGTGAAAATGTCCGCCATATAAACGTCGATTACTAAGAAATTATCCACCTATAATTATACGTTTTTACTGTACGTCTATATTAGATTTATAGTTGTAGTATATTTATACGAATCCACTTTGCTATAAAAGACGTTTTTTTATGTACTACAATATACGTATGGATACCGTTGATATGCTACCCAATATATACGTGAAAATGTCCGCCCTATAAACGTATATTTTTTTTATTTTTTATACGTCTAACATTACTACTTTATCTACCTTTTATTATCCTGTTTTACTATACGTCTATATTAGATTTATCTTATTTTATTAATGTGTAAAATGCGTCTACCTGATATTATTTTAAATATATTTCAAACACAAATTAAATAAAGTGATCAAAACAAAATTTCTAAAAGAGTCCATGGAAAAATGTTAATATTTTTTAAATTGACAGTTTGTATTTTATCCATAGCACGTGTGTATACACTAGAAATAGGTATTACTCCTGTTTCTATTTTGGTTGTAATTGGTCTAAATATTTAGAAAATTTTTTTGATCACTTGTTCTTGTTATATGTACAGAACAATATTTTATTAAAAAAAATAAACAATAAAATACTAAAAAATAAATAAGTACTAAAAAATAAACAATAAAATACTAAAAAATAAATAGGTACTAAAAAATAAACACTAAAATACTGAATAACAAACTAAACGAAACTTTTCTTTAACTAACAAAAAATATATATGAAAATTAAAATCTTAGTGTTGTGTCTTAGACAGGTCTTAGCTACCTTAAGACGAGTCATAGTTACGACCGCATCGGGGGGTCTGGGGGGGCTGATTAAGCCCCCCCATACATACATACGTATGTATTAATTTTAAGTATTTTTAAAATATTTTTTGTGAAAATAATGTTAACTCATTGTGCCAAATTAAGATTATCCCTAAAGTAGTAGATGGTGTTTTAAATGTTATAACAATTTTGTAAATAGTTTTATTCTATTCTAATAAATAAAATTTGCTTGAATATTTAGTTACATTTTAATCATTTTGGTTAGAAATTCATCAATTTTTAGTTTTAAAAAATCAGTAATAAAATTTTTTTCTAAAATACTTCGGAATTCATCTCTTCATGGTAATCTCCCATCTTTTTACCTTCAAAAACCAATAATACATTTTCTACAAAACCTTCAGAATCAGCATGTAAAATAATAAGGTGTCTTCCCTTTCTTGTAAGGCTTTTCAGGAATTGCTACCTTTAATAGTACTCAGTGTAGAAGGATCCATAATTGTAGATTTTCAATACAATTGCTTACTGAAGAACTATTATTTACGAAATAAAGTAAAAAACTAAGTAATGGATGAGATATCAAATTATAAAATGTCAGAACTGTCAACAATATCAATTATTAGCTGATGTTCATGCTAAAAAGTAATGTGTGAAACTGACTGTAATCTGACCAATCAGAAGGCTGCAGAATTGCCAAATTAAATTCAAATCGCTCCTCTAAGTTTAAAAACAGAGTATAGTATCCACAAACAAAAGCGTTTAATTTATCTGTTAAAAAACGTTATGTATAAAAATGGTAGATGGTAAACGTTTAAATAATTAACCAAGACGAAATTTAAACGGGAGTTATAAACGAAGAACACATATTGTAATATTATGTAAATTTATATGAATTTAATTTAAATAAACCTAAACGTATATTTAGACCCACTGTATATAAATAGTTCATCGCAAACTAAAAGTAGTCGTATATTGTTAACTACATTTAAACGTAGAAAAATTTACAATTATATACCATAGGATATATACAAAAAACGTATAATATATCTTTTAAAATACGGCATGTATAATAATCGTAAACTGTAAACGTATACGGAATCAACCAATACCAAAATTAAACGAGTATTACGTATAAAATACGTTAGTTATACTAATGTGTGCTGCCTGGGTTCCCAAAACTATTAATAGTGATTATTGTAAATTGTACTCTTCTTGAGGATGAATAAATAGTTAAAATAGTTATTTTCCTCGTCCTTCGTCTAAGAAGCAGTATTAACTAAGAATAAGTTTTGTAATATAAGTTTCAATGATCATTAAAGGATGACACTATTTACTTATTTTTGAATTTTGTCGCTTAATGCCATAATGCCCTTCTATAATTACCAATACCCACTAAATAATCTACTATATTTTTATTCATATGCACTGGTGATTTTGGATCTGTTTTCATATAATATAAAAAAAGCAACTCAAAAATATGTAAATTGGAACCGGCCCTGATCGCAGAAACAAAGACTAGGGGAGGAACATGTGATAAGTGGATTATCTGGCATTAAATCAATAGTGAACTAAATACGTGAGCGATCGGATCAGGTAGTGTATAAATAAAATCGACGATGCACTGGAGAGCCATTTGATTAATGTCGTATTAGACACTTCGTTTTTTTGGAGCTTTCAGCAAAATAAATCGACATGTTACCAACAGACGATTTATGCTCACATGCTGTAAATAATTAATTACAGTTTTTTAGGCAGGTATAGTTTTAGTTAGTGTTAGTACAAATAGGTTTTTTATATGACTTGATAATTTTAATCGTCCTATATTAATTATTTTTCTTTGTGATATTTTTTGTTCTGTGGCTTATGCTGTAAATATCATATTCATACAATAATAATAATATTATGGGGTGGGTGGCTCAGTGGTAGAGTCTCTGCCTGTGGATCCAAGGGTCCCAGGTTAGAATTCCGCCGTTGGCTGGGATTTTTTTATTTAATTTAATTATTTAAAATTAATTCTGATGCCTTGGTAGGATTCCCCACTCGACCATTCACTGTTGGGTTCTAATTAACAGTGCTGTTCCTAAAGTGGCGCTGGGAAACAGTAACAAAGCCTGCATAGATCACGAGGCTAATGGCCTTAGTAGTCGAAGCCGATGACACCAAATTAAAAAAATAATAATATTAATAATATTATTTATTCATTAAAAAATTATTACAATAAATATGTAGAATGTACAAAATACAAAATAAATATGACTGTTCACACAAGTTGTGATAAACACAGCTTGTGTGTATGATATTCAACTAGTATTAAAGATTGTATTAAATAAGGCATATTATTATATATTTTATATACAGTATGTTCCATAAAGTTGGAACCATGTGTCTAATTATGCTGAACAATATTCTTATACTTTCTAGAATTATTTTTCTAATTTATTATAGTTGTTAAAATCGAATTTCTATAACACACACTGACCTTTTCTTGAGATTCATCGTACAGAATTCGCTTACCTAAGAAATATATTCTTTTGTCTCATTAAAAGTTTTATAGTATTATCTCAATATTTAACGTAAACTTCACAAACTTGCCGTTCTTTCAGCCTAGCCAACTGAATGTAACCTGTATTTATTTGTTGTTTAGCAGGTTCAGAATATATTCTGATATAAGAGATTAAGATCCAACTGTTATTTCTGTAAATTGCATAGTCAATATTTACTTCAATATTTAAAAAAAACCTTTCATATTTTTTATCAAGTAATAATTTGTAATAATTAATGATTTAGCTCATTGGTTCAAGTTAGTGATTATTTCTTTAACTTTTAATTTGTGTTAATAAAAACTTTATTTTCACGTAATCATGTTGTTTATTACCCATATAATTTTCTTGGGTATCTACCATTCTATTTACGAGTATCTATAACTTCAAGTACTCGAAACCCCCATACTGTACCATCCATAGAAAAATAAAAAGAGAAGGTTTGAATAAATGGCGGGATTTGTTTCCTTGTTGGTAGTTGAACCGTAAGCGCTTAGCGCGCTGCTATCACTAAATTCAAACCCGTTTACACCCATAAAAAAATATGTTTTCAAAAATAATGACAAAGAAATCAATAAGTTTACTGATTTGCCCCTTTAAATTTCACTTTGCTATAATGTGTGATCAAATACAGGGATAATCGTTAATAAATTTAAAGTTAAAGCTAAATTTAAATATTATTAGGTGGTGACGGTGGTGTAAAT
The DNA here is from genome assembly GCA_927349885.1 of Psylliodes chrysocephalus. Taxonomy (NCBI): domain Eukaryota; kingdom Metazoa; phylum Arthropoda; class Insecta; order Coleoptera; family Chrysomelidae; genus Psylliodes; species Psylliodes chrysocephalus. The sequence continues at coordinate 28,564,872 of OV651820.1, forward strand.
CTGGCTTTGAAAATAAATTAGGTTATGTTGCTATAAATAATAATAAATATGTCAGCCTGATATTATTTTCATTTTCAAATCAGGTGATATTTTTTTCAAATGTAGGTGAGTAAATTGTATTAAGTGTAAGTTAAATTTAACTAATTTAACTATAGGCAGGTTCTTAAGAAAATCGTTAACTTCTGATTCATTTAAATTTTAATTGCAGAAGTACCTAAGTATTTTTCTCACAAAACTAACAAGAAAGTTTGTTTTTCCTGCTATTATTACTCTAGAGATAAATGGATCCACATTTTAAACATTTGCGGTCAAAAAAATGAAAGGAGTTGTGAGCGAAATGTGTGAAGCCAATTTACAAACAAATATTGTAGAACCCGAGATAGAACCTGATCTTAGTTTTACTTATAAAGACCATGATGAAAAAAGGCGAATGATTTGTGCTCAAAAAGTTATTGTTCAATTTTTGCGTGATATTCATTATTATATTTATCAAATAATACCCAAATATGTTCAAAAACTTATATGCTATTTAGGTCAACTTGTTAATTTTTGCATAGTTCACCTATTAAGATCATAAATCAGATGTTTTTTATTATTATTGAAATTTTAATACCTTTTATTGCAAGAAAAATGTAAGAATTTAAAAAGGTTATGACTCGTGTTTATTTTTAATTTTAAGATACACACTGCACCTTTATTTTTGTTTTGTTTTAGATATTCCCGGGTAAGGAGATTTTTGGAATGTGCATAAATGTGTTTCTTAATTAGGGTGAGTTTCAAAGCCCACCTGTATTGAAGCTGGAGGCTTATTGTAACCGAAATAGGCATTACAACTATTCTAGATTGAAATAGATGGAAAAAGCCTTAAAGGGACAATAAGTATAAGAATATTAGAATTAGAATGATTTGTCCTTGGATTAATAAGGGATATTTAAAACATTAAAACAATTGTGTTTATAAATTAACTACTTTGACTTTTTATAAAAACTATATCCGGTTTTTTTAATAATAAAAACATTGTCATGTGCTATGCTGGTTATCATATTATATTTTTATTTTTCAGTAATTTAGTGTGTGATATAGTGCTTGTTATGTTCAAAATATGCAGTTAGAAGATAATGAGACACATGTAATTACATGGTAATTCTAAATAAATTAAACTTGTTAAAAATGTGTTTTATTTTTCAACTAATTTTATTTTTCAGTTAAAACAAGTGACATTTTCCATTTTTCAACATTTACCTACAACAAAAATTCACTAAACTTATTGTTTGTTTAGTAGTTGTAAGTAAAAGTTGTCAAATAGGAAAATGTTACTTTAAATTGCTTCAAATATCTAAATTATCAAGCCCGCCAATTTTTAAATCGCTTTAGTTAGTAGTGTTCTACTTTATCGACTGAAACTGACAGGTGTAGTTCAACCGTAAGCGCTTAGCGCGCTACTGTCGAGGTCAAGCAAACTTGTTACCAACTATTTACATGGAATCCGACCCCCGTGGTACCATCAGATATATAACTGCTTTCGTATTTCCATGTTCCCGTGGGGAGAAGAAAGATCTAAGATTTAAAACAGCCAACGTCAGAATAGCTAGATCCTAGAAAGAGCCTGTTTAAGCAACTGTATCAGTAGAGTCAAAGGCTAGATAGTTACCCCAGACCAGTATACCCTTACTTCGTGGAGCTAGTCTAAATAAGCTCGTGGTCATCTTCAAATCTTGTGGAAACTTTTGGTCGTCGAAAACCTCGTCTCCAATACCTGAACCAGAGGCCCTCGTTGTACCTAGCTACAGACAAATTATTTTTGTGATCCATCTAGTGAAATGATCAATTCAGTTATATAATTTGCCATAAACTTTGTTCAGATACTCTTTAAAGGAACATCTTAAAAATATCTGTTTTTGCCAGATTTATAGCTTTCAGCTTATTGTACTTTTTTTGGTTAATAATAAAACCTAGCAAAATTTTGATAGTGTTTAATTTCCTCAAGGTTCTCACGGTAATAGACCATCAATTCCTAAGTATTTTTTTTTAATTGTAGTTAAACTATTAATTTCTCATTTCTTTGTTTTCACATATGGTTCTTTTATTAAATAAAACTAAATTTTAAATGTGATAGCGCCCTAGGGCTCTAATTCAATAGTACAGGCCGAGTCTTGCCCTAAACAATCTCCGTAAACTAGCCAAACTTTAACTTATATGGTAGCCTGAGAATTCTTTAGAAAAAAAGAGGTGTTAAGCATACCGCAAAATGGCGCCCAACGTGAGGCGGCAATTTGCGATGTGCTTAAGTTATTTTTTTTAATTCTAGTAAAACATAAGTATATTTTTTCTTTGTTTTCACATATGGTTCTTTTTTAAATAAAAGTAAATTTTTAATGTGATGGCGGCCTAGGGCTCTAATTAAGTTTTTAAATAAGTAAAAGCGATTGCCCTACGACGTTTTATCCAATCGTAATATTAAAAAAATAATCCCATATGGATCCAACTTCATGGAACACGCCGTAGATAAAAAATGTCAAATTAGAGATAATATAAAGAGTAATTTACAAGCAATGTTTCTAAAATAGGCCAAGTCTGACAAAGACAGGTAAACGGCTCTGAATTAAATTCAAACTAATATTAATAATAATAATACTCTCCCTAATTCACCCCCTTACGAGTGAATTTTAACCCCAAAGGCTGAGCTTGTGCGGGGAAAGGGACGGCTATTATTATTATTTGCCGTGGCGCTCCGGGGCGACTTAAAGATGATTAATGGTGCCATTTGACTTACAGGTGAAACCCGGAAAACCTCACCCACCATCATCGAGACGGTAATGCATGGCGATTTTATAATCTGCATATCATATCAACAGAAATTGAATTTCTATTAATACGGCACACATCAAATCCTATACCGAACCATGCAATTTAATTAAAAATCCACATGGTCTGGTATGGGATTCAAAGAATAGTTTTCTCGACATACGCCTAATTTTTTCAAGGCCTACTTTGGAAACTTTTATGTGAAATACTCTTTATTTTATAGATAATTTAGTAAATGTTATATGCAAAGTGATTTTTTCAATTTTGGGTAAAAATCTCAATTCAGTAAAAGGTCATAAATTAGGAAGAAGTGTGTTGAAGGGTTATGATGGTTATAGGTGTTTGTTTAACTGTTTTTTTAATGACTATAAATTCTCGGTAAGTAGCAAATTATTATAGGTATGTAAATTATTAATATTATTGATTTATTGTATCGTTAATGTTTTTTTCTACGATCACTATCCAAAGTAGGCTTTTGCTTCGAAATTCAACCGCAAAGTTGACGTTTTCCGCAAACTGACATTAAGTCGATCACCTAGCGGAAAACTTGACAGCTTTGTCGCTCGCCTAATTTAAATTAAAAATAATATAAAAATATTTCTTTTTAATAAATGATTTCGAAGTTATTTGTACCTAGTTTTTTTCTTTTATTATCCAAGTTAACATTGACTTTGAATATCAACTCCTTTTTTCATAAATAACGTGGATATAGGCAACACATTGTACACTACTTATGACAAATTTTCAGTTTTTATATCTATTTTTAAAAATAATGTAATCGTAGAAAAAATCTTGTGTGCATTTTGAACGAAAAGTTCGTTGCCGCTTTCGACAAATTGCGCTCGGCAACTTTTTGTCTTGAGCGACAAAGTTATCACTTTTCGCTCTTAATACACAAATAGCTATTCTGGTGGATTGTAGTTCCAAATCTTAAGCGATTTTACAAAAGATATCAATGTGATATAATTTTTAAATTTTTATTGGTGCCAAATATGAATAAACCAAACACTTTTTTTCTAGCTATGATAATTTTCTTTGTTATACCTTGTTTAATAAGGGTGGTCATTTGTTTTAATTAAGATGGAAGTTTAAAAGGGCATATCATTAGCAAAATTTTTGGGTTTGATAATTATAATTCTTAAAAACCATTTTAGGATCACTTGATACGAGTAGGTACCATTTCTTTCTTGTTAAACAATATACAGAGTCTTCAACAATATTCGTATCCAGTGACGTAACAATACAACGTGGGCCATTGTTTAAATAATAAGCCCGGGCCCCCTCCCTTCTATATAATAAGTACATATAAATAAAAAAATTGTAATCAAAATCACAAATCGGGACGGGGGGAGCAAACGGACCCCCTTGTCCTCGTGTATGTTCGTACAGATTTATAGCTTATATTTTTTTATTTCTTCTCATGCCATTTTATTTTTCTTGAGCCCTATTTAAGGCGTGATTTTTAAATTGATCAAAACTAACTGAACTTGTCGCAACTAGCTAACTGTAAGTGGAGTTCTGAGAACTTGATTGTTTTAGTATGAATCGCTAACTATTTTAAACGACTGATTAATGTTTAGTAGCTTATGAATTTGGAAAAATAAATATTTTCGTTAAAAATAAAAATCTATACAAAATACCTTTCGTAACTGATGGCACATAGAAAACTTGTACTTTTCTTTATAAATACTACGTTAGAACATTACAAGACAATATAAAAAGAAATAGTGGGAACTTTTGGTCATACGTAAATTCTAAAAGGAAAGATGGTGGAATTCCTGAATTTATAACTTATGATGATATAATACCACACGTCAAACATCTGATACTGGAGGAACAACATGGATTTTGTAAGAACAGGTCAACAATAACAAATATTTTCTCATTTACACAATACAGTTCTACCATAGTTGATGGCGGCGGTCAACTAGACGTAATATATAGAGATTTTTCTAAGGCTTTCGACAATCTCGATTATAAAATATTACTTTAAAAGCTTAGCAAGTTTGAATTGTCCAAGTCTGTCATACATTTTTTTTTAATTTTACTTGACAAAAAGAACCCAGTTTGTTAAAGTGCGTGGATTTGAGTCTGTCGATATCTTAGTAACCTCTGGCGTACCTCAAGGTTCGATTCTGGGACCGCTTTTATTTATACTATTCGTAAATGATATTATTAACGACGTTAACGTAAAATATTTAATTTATGCAGACGATGTCAAATTTTTTTATCAGGTAGATATCTTAAATGATTGTCTTAAATTACAAAGTAATATTAATAAAATAAATAATTGTTGTTTAATAAATAATATTTCATTAAATTCAAAAAATGTAATATAGTATTATATACCAAAAAAGATTTTTCATTTCTCTATAACTACTGTTTGGATGGTGTTATATTAAATAGGCCTGATTTTGTTATAGATCTTGGGGTAAAGTTCTATAGAAAACTTACTTTTAATGAACATCTAAATGACGTGATAAAAGCATCATTCAGAAATTTGGGATTTATCATTAGGCATGCAGTTGACCTCAATTCTATTGAAACCATGAATATATTGTTCAATGCGTTCGTCAAATCAAAATTAGAATATGCTTTATTAATATGGAAACCATTTTATGATATTCACATAAGCGCTCTTGAAAACGTTCAAAGACGATATCTAAAATTCTTGGCATTTAAGATAGACGGAACATATCCACCAACTGGGATAAATCACACATTGCTTTTAAATAGATTCCAAATGCAAAGCTTAGAATGTAGACGAAAAAAAAATGTAATTTTTGTTATATTGTGAAATTTTTGTTATATTGTGTAATTAATGCTATATCCAAATTGTCTTATTGTGCAATATGTTATATTTACCTTTGTAATTACAAACATTTTTTTTTCTGGTCTATAACTAGGCATTTAGCCTGAAGAGCAGTGTATTTAATAAATAAATAAATAAATTCGTAGAGCAAGATGTTTTTCTCGTTTTTGGTGCAAGAATGTCATATTCTCGAAGACAAAATCGTTGAACAATGAAACTCAATCTGAGGGGGTTGTAACATAGCCTTCCATCTTGGAGGCTATTTTTATTTGAAGTCTGCCAATTTATAGAAAATGTATAAGCGATTTTTTTAAAAATATTTTTATTGTGTTCGATATAAAATATTTAAATTTAATCGATTATGATTTCACGTATTGTAGATAGACTACAACGTATGTCGCAACACTTTAGACATACCAAACCTTATTACCGCGTTTCATTTGTTTGCAATGCCTGATTAATTCCACTCCCGGTGAATGACATTTTACAGGTGTTTCCATTCTTTTTAAAATATGGCACCAAAACTTGCATAGTACATAAAAAACCCAACAGATGTCGGTAAAAGGTGAAGTACCTCAAATGAAAACAAATATTGACTGCGAACTGTCAGAAAAATTCAGGTAGTTTTATCTTTATCGAGTAAAAAATACATCTGTATTCAATTTGTTTAAAATAATGGTAATTTATTGTCTACTAATCACAACAAACCAAATGGAAAGTGAAAACGAGAAGAAAAATACAATATTATTAAATGGATTTTGAAAAAATAAGTGTTAAGTGCCATTTTGATGTTCTGTTTACAGAAGAGTAGGTATTAAATTATAACTGCCATGTTTTAGATAATTAATGAACACATTCCAAACATACATGCTTATTTTGTTACCAGTTCTAAACAATTTCACATGGAGGGATCTCCTAATTGCAATAAAATGTGATCTTACAAGGCAAATTAATGAAAAGGGTAGGTACAAAAATGATCTGTAAACCTTAATTACCTATATGAATAAGTGTTGTAATAAACTTTTTATTATGTATAAACACAGAGTATTGTTTTCAATAGATTCATTAACTTATACTATGTACTTTAATCAATTACAAAATAAATCAAAGGTTTGTAGGCGTAATTACACACAGATTGATAAAGAAAAACGAAGGAAAGGTAGGTTTTTTTCAAGTGTGGAAATTTTATTAGCATTATAAATGTAGGAAAAGAACAAATTATTATCAATCATTCCATTCTTGTTTACATTTATAATATACAGATGATGTCTTAACAGCCGAACTGCTAATTCTAACAAAATACCTTTATTCGTTTCTTTTCTTTGTCTACAAAATAATATAAAAGCTTATAACAGCAATTACTATCGTCTTTATTATTTTACTTCTACATTGTCTACATGTCCACTTCTACTTTTGATATCTAAATTAAAATTTGACTTCAGTATATCCAAGTACATCATTCATATCTAAGATCAACAATAACTAAACTAGACAATGAGTAGACCTCAACAAAGTTGAAAGAACCTAACAACAATAAATATTATTGCAAAATTATTAGAGTTATAAATAAAATACAATTATCTATATTTGTTCGTAAATATAATATGTCATGCTCCGTGAACATTAGTATAATAACCTGTCAAATGATTGACCAATCATCTGATGGCCAGATACATGTTCATGTTGAAATATACTTTATCTAGCTCTTATAATTGTCAAACAGGTACCTCACCTTCTAACGACCTCTGGTGGATTTTTTGGAACTACGTTGTGTTTGTTGCCATATCGACTTTTGTTTTTATATGGGACTTTAGCACCGAAGTATGTGGCTTTTAGGGAAGTTAAAACACCTATAATAATTGTCTTTTATTGTGATTCCACCTGACAGATGGTTAGTAACTAACTGTTACCAACTGACATATTTTGGCGAAAAAATCTCCAACTAACAACGACCACAAAAAAAAATAAAAAACTGTATGTGGCCTGTTACAACTTGTATTTTAATATACTATTTTAAATCCAATCACATAAATGTGTTTCCTTTTAGCCACCAATAGTTTTATTTTATTTGAAATCCTGTTACGTGATACAACAAAATTAAATTAAAACTGTCACTTGAAAAATCAACTCTCTCTGCATCGAAATAAGTCGATTCTTGGACTGTATAAATTGCAGCTTACTGCAAAACATATAGACATTGCGATGGCAAATTGGCACTGCCATTTCAAGCTCAAGCGTCGCCAACTAAATTACATTGCTGAAAATTCAATTAGTTGATTGTACGGTACGTATGTACTGAAAAAATCAAATACCTAATGTTATTAGCTGGAGTTTCTGCTATTTACAAGGAAAATATTTTTACAAATAGACTACCTACTGGAAACTTCGTTGAAGGTTTTTTATTTAAAAAAAAAACTGAAAAATTGATTTTTATATTAACACACCCGTTTATACAGGATAACTCTTAGAGATGGGGCCCAATCTTCCAGATCTCCCAATTTCAATGCAAACATGCGAAAGCCTATTATTTTAACAATTTCTAAGAAAGAAAAAAAAAAGGACGCAATTAGAGGTCTAAAAATCGCTAATATATCTAACAAGCTATACATTAATAAACATTTAAACTCTAGAAACAAAAAACTATTAAGGAACGCTAAATTGGCTGCTAAATCCAAACAATATTGTACGCAGAGATGGTAGGTCTAAGATAATTAAAATATCCAGTGAAAAAGTGGTTAGTAAATTAAATTAAATATTGAATTCGTTAAATTTAACCTAATACTAGTTCTTGATTTTCAATGGACGTTAACTTAATTTTTTCTATTTTATATCAAAATGTCAAAGGATTTAATTCTAAAATCAATATGATATTTCGTAATGTATTATACTGTGAACATAATATAATCTGCCTGACAGAAACTTGGCTTACTCCATCAGTGTTAAGTGAGGAAATGTTTACTTCTTATGAAGTGTATCGACGCGACAGAGAATCGACTTTCTCTACTAAGATTACGGGGGGAGGTATTCTCATCGCTGCGTCTAATAATATCATTAGTTATTCAAAAGATTCTTAGATATCCGAAGCTGAGAATATTTGGGCCACAATTGCTTCTGATCAAGGACAAAAATTACATATCTGTTGTGTTTACATACCTTCTAGAGTTATGGTTGTACTAAGCTTTTTTTTTTCTCAATTAGCTGATATCGTTCTAGATAATATTAACGACACTTTTGTCATTTGTGGGGATTTCAATTTACCTGAAATTCAATGGCTGATCGATTGCACAGACGAATTTTGAAAACCAAATAACTACAATGATCCTAGATCAAGTTTATTAGTAGACACCATGTCTCTGGCTGGCATGTATCAATTATAACTCAAATATAAATAAAACAGGAAATACCTCAGATCTTATTTTTAATAATAGTTTTTCGATTAAAAACGCCCGAATATCTACTTATTATCCTTTGGTTCCAGGATCTGTTTCACAACACAATAGAATTTGATATTGATATACCAATTAAAATTAACACAAGAGCCGGTAATCATTGTTTAAAAATTTTTTAAATATCTAATTATAACGAAATTAACCGACTACTGTGTGCAATTGAGTGGATTGTAAAGTTTAAATCCTTAAATGTAAATGAATCGGTAAGTCTATTCTATAGCATTCTTAATAAAATAATTGTTGATTCACATGTCTCTAAATTCCCAAATTATTGTAAAAATTACCCTCATTGGTTTTAACCATAAAAGTAATTAAAGAAAAACTAAAGTTTCACTCTCGATGGAAAAAATACAATAATTATTTACATTATTTAAAGTTTTACGCGGCAGATGAAAATTTCTAGTAGATGAAGATTAAAAAAAATATCTGATAAATGTAGAAGACAATATTGTTCAGAATCCTAAATACTTTCGGCTATTTGTAAGAAACAGAGTTTTCCTAATATGTAACTTATTAACTCCTTAGGGACCTGTCATTGATTTACAATCAATTTGTAACACTTTCTCTTCTGTTTTCGTGCCAAGCGGTGTTAGCAATTTTTCTCAGTTCCAAATTAATGCCCCATTAAGTATTGCTTAATACAATATCACCCGAGATATCATTGCTTAATAAGGGTCCCGGTCTGGATAAATAACCTACCCACATGTTTTATTAAAAAGTGTAAAATCTCCTTGACAGAACCCCTTTTTCTGATATTTAATAAATCACTGAAGGAAGGTACATTTCCTGATAAATGGAAAATGGCTTTTGTTGTTCCAATTCATAAATCTGGAAGCAAAAATAGAGTTGATAATTTTAGACACATCTCTAAATTAGATATTGTTAGTGAACTATTTTTTTTGCTTTGGATTGTATGACTACGATTTAGTTCATTCGCCTATTTTGCCGATTTTGTCGATTTTGCTCATTTTGCTCAAGTTCTACAAATACTACCTATTTACACATATATTTTTTTAATTATATATTATATATACATTTTGTGTTCTTATTTTTTTATTTATTTTTTTTTTTAATTATTTTTTTAATTTTTTTTTAATTGAAGAAAAATGGAAAAGGTAGAGACAAGGACACTTTTACGCCTAACGGTCGTTCTAGGCGATTTATACAGGTACAGATAGACCATGGTTTGTGAAGGTGATACAAGCGGTTAGACATTAATGATTATATGAAAGTATTATCTTTGATTTTCTTTTCTATGATGTAAAAAATAATATTAACATCGAGTAGCATGACTTTATTATAAAACGTTCGGTTGATACAAATTTATTTCTTTACATTGAATACCTTTTGAAAAGCCTAAATGACAGAATTATTGTGGACTCGGTTTACACTGACTTCAGCAAGACATTTGATAAAATTGATGTTTTAATTATTCTTACTTCGAAACTTGCTGCTGACGGTGTCCACGGTAGTCTACTAAGATGGCTCGACTCTTGTGTTAGAAATAGATTACAACAAGTAACATTAGGCAATTTCAAGTCCAATCCCGTTTTTAGCACTTCTGGAATACCACAGGGTCTCACTTGGAACCCCTACTCTTTAAGCTATACATCAACGATAGTTTTACGTATTTTAATTTTTTCTAAATTTATCATGTATGCTGATGATTTAAAAATATTTCACCCAATATCATGTCCCAATGACAGAGTTTTACTCCAACATGATTTGGATAGATTGTCAAATTGTTTTAGGCAAAATAACTTATTTTTAAATACATCTAAACATATTTATATACAGTTTTCTCGCGGTAATGACATATTGAACAATATCTATACTATCTCTAATTGTATCCTTCACCGTGTAGATAATGTTAAAGATCTAGGTATTATTCTGGACTCAAAATTAATTTTTGATAAGCATATATATAATGTAGCTAATAAGTCACACAGACAATTAGGTTTTATCTTCAGATCTTATTTTGTACTAAAAAACCCACATACTGTCAGAACCTTGTACATGGCCTATTTCAAAAGTATTCTCATGTATGGCTCTGTCATTTTTAATAATTATTAATGAAAACAAATTATTTACGTGTAACCACTTGCCCACGAAAAGAAAGAATAACGTAAGAGGGTATCTGAGTAAGACCAGGGACTGGTAACTCAAATAGAAAAACATGAGGAAGGTAATTTAGTACCACTCCAATTAGCGGGATGGCGCTCGTATCGAAATGTCATGTCAGTTGTCAGCTCGTCAAAACTTCAAACTTAGAGAAATTTAAAATGGCTGTTGCATTTGAAGGTGTATTGAATTTTGATTCATCTAGAATTTAGATTTATTTTTCAACACCTTCCAATTTTAAGCATGTTTTCAAAAGATGGTAAGATGGATATCATTAACAAACAATAAAGAACTCCGAGATATTGGTAGTGATGCAATTTATACCACATTAAATAAGCAGTCGTCATATTAAGAATAACCAAATAATTTGTAATAAGTGTCTTAAGAAAAATGGCACTGGCACTAACGGTAAGTAATATTTACAAACTTGTTTCTGATTCAGTGTAAAAATAATTGGTTTGTTGTTTAAATTTCTTTTTAGTTTTCAGTTTTTAAATGATCATTGTTGTAAAGAAAACTTTGGCCTTCCAAAATACCCTGTCGATTGATGAAATATTTGAGCCTCAGCCATCAATATCAAAAATTGATTCAATACCATTGACATCAAACAAGAAAACACTTTAAAATCTCCAAACGTGTGTAAGTTTAATTTATGCTCAAAAGTTAAATCATTTATCACAGTGCCCACATGATGAATAAAAATTTGATAACTACAAGTGCTATATAAATGAATCAAGAAAACAATTATCGGATGAAGAAATGCTCTTCAACCTAGTCGACTGAATAACCGTATGGCAAATTTTATCCACACTCAAATTTGCCTCGATAGTAAAAAAGGATAATGCTTCAACTTATTTGCCACTCCAAGTTGCAAAACTTTTATAAAGGTCTTGAGCACTTATATATGTTGATTTTGTTACAGAAAACATTTTTGATAGGTTTGTTTTATAAATATTTAATTATTTAAATGGTGTAAATGCATATTTGTTTGAGTATTTCCATGTTTAAATAGACAAATTATATGATGCGGCGTTAATTTACTGTAATAAAAAAAATAAAATAAATTGCATTTTGTTTCAAGTTTGAAATTATTGCAAAAATATAATGAAGTAAAATCAAATAAAGATATAAATTGGCAAAATATTTGACTAGTTTCAAAACACAAAACAGTCAATATGGTTGTTGTATGATTTGAAACTAACCAAATATTTTTCCATTTTTTTTATTTGATTTTCTTCATTACATTTTTGCGCTACTACAAAGTTAAATTTCAAAAAGCGCGCTCATGTCGGCCATATTGAATTTTAGTACCACTCAAATTTGATAGATGGCAGCACATCGACTCAGAATTTTACCATTGAGTTTCCCATCTATTCACATTAGTAATCTATGAGTAAGACGGAACGAGAGCAGAGGTAGGAAGGACGACCAGTTGTTATTTTGGAACTTTCTAAATACTTTTGAGAGTATTTAGACTTTAAAATACTTGGCCACAGTGCGGAGAATGGGAGGTTGTATGTATGATTATTGAGAACAAGGCGTGGAATATAATTATATGTGATGTTAACCTGTAAATGATTGTCGGTTATATGGAATTTCAAAAATTCCATACAATAACAACAAGCTATAAACATATCGACCACTGTCTTGAACACTATAAATTCGCCAATAAGATTTTAGGCTTCATTATAACAAAGTTTTGACAACACTGAGTTGCGCGTTTTAAATGTGTTAGAATTTTTTAGAATCTTAAAAAGTTGTATGAAACTTTTAAAAGGGAAAAATTTTAAAAATATATATTTTGTTCTATCTATTAGAAAAACATATTTTTGAATTATTAAAATTTAATAGTATACATTTTTTAATGGTATTATAATCCTTTTTTGTATCATACCAGGAAAAGTGGTCATAGCCTGTTAATCTATAACCAGAATGGCCCACCAAAAATTTAAACCAAATAAAAACTTTACTAATTATGTCTAACACTTAATCTTAATATGGTTAGTACATATACAATAAAGAATATAAAATCATCAGTCACATATTCATTTTACTATTTTAATATTTTACGTAAGCAGAACTACGTAATACTAATACATTTGGCAACGCGGCATGAATCGTTTTTTCCGTCGTATTTCATTTTGCAGTTGGCACATTTCGCGGCTTTTGTCATTCCTGTCAATCATGGGCGAAGTTATGTCATCAGATCTGGGGGGGGGCTAAAGCCCTAGTCATATAATATATAATAGTTCTACAGGTATACTGAAGTTAAGTAAAAAAATTCTGGCGAATCTATGAAAATGAATAAAATAACATATGTAAGTGAAAAAACTTAATAATTTTCATCACAAAAATTTCCCTAATTTTCGCAACAAAAGTAGATATGGACAATCCACTCGAGTTGTACAGTATATTTTTTCTACGAACCACTAACGAAAATCTACAACTTTAAAAAATGATTTTAGGTTTAGACAAAATAAGCAATTTTAAAATAATTTATGAATTTTATTAATTTATAAAATAAAAAACATAAAGAAAATTGGCCCCTAGTTCAGATTCGAACCCAGGCTATGCGCGTGGAAGGCAAATGCTCTGTCCTCAGCTCCACCGCCACTTTTAGGTTTTTAATTTTAATACTCGTAATTAAATTAGTTTCATACAATTTGATTAAAATTTACTTTTTTTAAATGTGGCCCAAATAAAATTAAAATGCTATATTTTATCGATTCTAAACAAAAATAACTACTTTTAACGATATGTTATCTTAATGACTAAAAAATATACTGACAGTTTGTTAGAATTTAAAATTTTAAAAATATTAGTAGTTGGATGTCCAAAATATGAACTGTGATTTGTGGATTTTATTATTTTGCAGTTTTCTCGCTTTATGTTGGGAATGTGGTGTTAATACACTGCGACCTAAAATATCTATTGTGCCTCCTTCTGTCGCTAATGCAGCAAGGAAATGTCTCAATGCCTATAACGACCCTTTCAATTATATCTTCTCAAGGAAGTGTAGGATTTGGAGTGGTTTCAAGTTTCTATTTGATATGCTCCTAGGTATAGTGCCCTTGGATTCTGGCGTGCTACACATTCAGTTAGAATGTAAATGAAGGTTTCGTCCTTCTCCTCACAGAATCTTCACTCACTATTTACTACTACTCTCAGTTTACTAAGGTGTCCTTTTAGTTGGCAATGCCCAGTAAGGATCCCTGTTACAAGTGTTCTCAGTACTAGAAAAATGTATATTATGATAACAGCTTAAAATACAATATGGCTAATGTGGAACACCCCGAAAGCCTTGCCGGACTTGTCTAATGATCGTCAGGCGCGCTAAATTCTGCACGTTCGATTACTATTCCTCTCCTCGTTTAACTACCTGGCTTGTCAGGTCCGACCGAAATACGGTTTTATAACCGAAACCCAATTTCGGCTCCTTTCTTAGTTTCTGTCGAAACCGAAACAGAAATAGAACTTTCTTTTATCTCTCATTGAAATTTGCAATATCTTATTGTAATCCTTGTTTAAGACTAATTAACTCGTATTATAAATTTTAGCTACATTTACTTATTACCTATTTATTTATGTGATCAAGAAGCCATTAATAAATTTATTGACATTGTTTTTTTTATTACTTTTGAAACTAAAAAAAAATAAGTTAATTACAAAGTAGCAATCATTCCTGCATCTGTCTCTACTCTAGATTTTTTGTAACAAAAAATAATATTATGAAGGGAATTATATATAATTTAATTTTTATTAAAAAAAACAAATTCAGATAATTACATATGTTTGTTACTTATAATTAAATTAATATTCATAAGTAAACAGTCTAACGTTGTAGGCTAGAAATAATATTTTTTCCACGTTTCACCTAAAAAATTGCTCCTTCGATCCGAATAAATTAGGCCAGGAGCACTGAAGACTGTTCACTTGAAACAATGCAGAGAAGTACGTGCACTGTGTAGGAATGGCACCCGGCACAGTCGCCATTGTGCCGGACACAACCAAGTGTGATACGAATACTTTCGAAAGTAGTTTCGTAGTTGGCTGCAGTTTCGCCAGTTTTCCGCCGAAACCGAAACTGTAGTCGAAACTCTTATTTTAAGCCGAAGTTGGCCAAAACCGTAACCGAACCTTCGGTCGGACACTACTTGTGAATCTGGCAGGCCTTCGTGATTGTAATTGTCAGCCAGACGTATATTTTCACTTAGAATACCACTAGTGCCTAAATTATTTCCGAGTCCAAGACGATGGATATTTTTCTTAAAATATGCGTGAGTGAGCAAAAATTTACTGATAATAATTTAGGCACCAGTGGTAGGTATTGGGTAAGAAAATTTTACACCAAATTTCAAAACTTGACAGACATGCATTAAAACGACTAAAATCAAAATTTTAAAGCTGGCCATAGAATAGCATATAAAACATATGCATAAAAGAGCTTCTCAACTGTTAAAACAATTTTCAGTATAATTTCGTTCAGGGTACCCACCAAAAGGAAAATTTCCGGAAATTTTTCATGGAAGCGTTTTAAAATAACGGTATTTGATCTGTTATAAAATAGAGCTGTAAAATTATAATATAATCTATCACGTGACAAATTTTCAAACCCGGGAAAATAAAAGCAAAAATATTATATTTTTTCGATTTTGAAGATGTTACCAGACTCATTTGCCAATTTCGTAAATCAGCCAGACTTATTATTATTAACAGTTCATGATTGTATTAATTTATATGCTAAATTTTCTGCCACACTCACTTTCCATTATCTGAGATATTCCAAACTGCTATTTTTATAAACTTTATGTTCTAGTTTAGTAAATGTAAAATATTTATGAATGGGAAAATAAGTGTCAGACTCAAAATGTTTGTTTTTTGTTTGTTTATTTTCATATACACCGATTGGAAAAATGAGTACAAGTAACATTCACTGCATCCTGAACTAAATGTAAAATTTCAGAATCAATCAAAAGGCACGATTTTTTTTTATTTATTAATTTCTGTTCTGAAATCTGAAATGTGTGGATGGATGTGCGATAAATGTTCGAATTATTTTTGGGGGGGCTAATTTGGTTTTTGGGGGGGCTTAGCCCCCCCAAGCCCCCCCCTAACTTTGCCCATGCTGTCAATCTGTACTAATGCAAATAATCTCTATTTGATGTGGCATTAGTTGTGGTCTATCCTGTATATTACCTATATTCAGGGTAATTTTCAATTAATTATAGTCGACAGTGACAATGTTATGTTTTGAAAAATAAATAACGTTTAAACCAGTTCGTGGACCAAAACAATTAGATGAATTATTTTTAACGCATGTTAACACGTGTTCATGTGTAAAACATCCAAATATTTATTGACATCTTAAAGCATCGAGATATTTTTAACCAATTGATGAATCTATTTAAAAAGCAGGGTTCAAAAACTTTTTGATGTTTGAAATTGATGTATATGTTTATACATTTCAAGTGATTTAATCTTACTGAAAAAAATATTTATACAGGGTGTCCCATTAGTGCGTAATTATTCAATATTTCAATTTGTGTTATAGAAACACAAACAAGTTTCTAATAAAAATATGTTTCGATACACAGGGTATTGCGTTTTTGCCTGGCAAATAAAAATTTATGTTTTTTGTATAGAACCTGTATTTTGTTTTATTTTTAGAATGATTTGATAATACTGTATTTAACCCTAGAATGGTTTTAAAAAATATTTTAGTGTTGCCAAGCAATTATTTTTTTTTAAATTAGACAATGATGCAGACCCCAAATTAAATTATCATAATTTAGGTAGGTTTACAATGATTTTAAAATTATTTAAAATACGGACTTATAAGATACTAAGCTAACGAATGGTTGTGATAGAACTGGTTTATTTTATACAGAGTATCTTGAAATACATCTTAAATATGGCTAATTTTGAGTTCAATTTACTCAAATACGAGGGTGGTTTGACGGAAAAGTGACTTCAATGAAAACGTTACTTTAATGTAAAAAATATTTTATTTTTCAACATAAACTCTTTTTAACACACTTAGCCCAACGAGTTTCCAATTTTTCAAACCATCTAAAAAATAATCTTTTGGAAGTTCCGCAAGATACACGTTTGTCTGCCATTACCTCATTTGTCTGAAATCGCTTTCCACCAAGCCATTTTTTTTAAGTTTAGGAACAGAAAGTAATCGGAGCGAGCCAGGTGAATATGGTGGATGAGACAATAAACCGTAACGTATTAAAACTATTCTATTTGTCAGATTTACGTAATATTTTGACAGATAACATCAGAAACATGGAGGAAACTTCCAAAATAATCACCGTAGCGAAAGTGTTGCCAACCTCTGAAAAGTCACTCTTCCGTCAAACCACCCTCGTATCTGGAAATACGTTCTCTATAAAGTTTTGGTGCTGCAATAACAATTGTTTCACCTTAAATTTGTTGCATGATGTTTATGAACTAGAGCAGCTATATTATGTATATACAAAATATAACTGAGGAGAAACTGCATAATGTGTTCAAAGAAGAAGGGTTAATGCTTGTATTAAAGCTGCTGGTGAAGATTTAGGATACACTGTAAATTAATATTGTTTGTTCACCACCGCTTATCATTTAACAGTCAATGAAAATAGCATTTTTATTAAATTAGTTAATATGCCTTCATAATTTAATATAAATAATATAAAACACACATAAACAAATATTTGTTTATTGCTTTGCATTGCCCAGGTACAATTCCATACCTACTAAAGTGAGTTTTAACGTGGGTTATTTGAACTTTAGTTAACTGTAGAGTACACTTTTGTAAGTTCACCATCATCTAATATGTTTTATTTATTGTACTCGTATTCTCATACCAAGGTAAAACTTTAATCTGTAATATGATGTAGATATTTTTCTCCAAGAATATTGTTTTATTAAAAATTTACCTTATACTCGTTTCGGCGGTACATGTACTACTTATTGGGTTTAATTGTACCCCCTCCACCAGTACTATGGACGCGACTTTTGAGTCTGACACCCGGCGCCATTCAATCTAGCTACGCCGCTGATTCGCTGATGGCTTAGGTTATTAAAAAATATATAACAACTAACAAGTAATAAAGATCACGCACAGTTTTTTTAATACTTTACGGTGTTTTTTTTTATATTTTTATCGAAAGCTATTAGTAGGTCCTTGACATGTTGTACTCATAAAATATAAATCTAAAATCGATTTTAAATACTTGTAGGAGTATTAACAACCAATCATCATGCGTGCTGATATTCCGGTTTTAATCCATTAATACATTTTTTTGATATTATTTATAAATATACCTAACGACTATAGTTTCTATTTTCGGAACATTCGAACTAAAATTCTTGAATTTACAAAAATGTTTAGAATCTATGAAAATAATATCTACTATAGTAGTTTGTTCAACAAGAGTGGGTATGATGGTGTGGGATCTTTAAATTTGTTTATCCCATACATAAAAAATGGTTTTGCTAAGAAGTATAAGGTATATTTTAATTCGAAGAACCAAAAGACATATAAAAGTCATAATATTATGATGATCAATAATAATTCTTAGCAACTGAAGTCGCTGAGAAGATGACTTTATCCTTTGTCATACTACCACTGCCACACATTGAAGGGTTAGCTAAAAAGTGTTAAGTGTGTGACATTTTAACGTATGTAGTGCAACTGAGGCACTACAATACTTTCCTCCTTTTTTGGAGTGTATGTATTAATACAATGTTCTGTTAGATTTTCTTATGGAAATGTCTTTCTTGTATAATTTAAAGTTTCTGCCTTTCCATCTTTTGTGTTGTTGACAAGAATGTTTTTTTAGAATTAGTAAGTGCAGGGTATACGATAGATCCTTTCTACTTAAAGAATACTATCGTGGTACCATTTTTGCAACTTCTGGACGTTGCCCTAGGTAAAAAACTAAGGACAATTTTCCACTAGCATATATATGTGTGCGCATGTGGACGGTTGCTCCTTTAGCATACGACAATTGGGACCTCCACATATATGCACATATGTGTGGGCGCATGTGGGCGGTTGCTCCTTTAGCATGCGACAATTGGGACTTCCACATATATGTGGACTGAGTCTTGTACCTACAAATGCTAATTGCATGTGTAATGTGTGTTGTGTACTATGATGTGTTATTGTATGGTCTTGTATTGCAATTTTTTTAAATTATTAGTACTCGTATGTTCAAAAGTGTGTGAAGTTTAATTTAGAGTGTGGCAGCCAGTAAAAAAAAATAAACTCACCCTCGTACAATAAATGTGTCTTGCTTCCAGTGCTGCTGCTGTTGCACTTGGCGATTCAGCCGATTGCAGGCTTTACTGTGGTCTCTATCGGAATCTCTGTTCCATCCATATTTCTTTTTTTTTTTCAAATTTTTAAAATTATTCATCCCATTATAAATAAATGGTATATTTTAATTCGAAGAATAAAAAGACATGACTTTTATATTTTATATACATTCTTAGGTCATGATCCAAACAGATGCTTTAAACAAGGTAAGTTCAATTATAAGTGTCAATGTATATCTACTAAAAAAAGGGAATTGAATTAATGATTTTGATATTGATATTACAAAGACAGAAAATACTGTATTTAGTTATTGTAATGCGTTATTAGTTATACAAAGATATTACTGTGCTATTATTTTGTCTTCTTCAAATCATTTTAATAATGGATTAATCTTTAGTGCTTATCAGTTAATTGCTCGTAGAGATTTATTTTATTCTGATTAACTTACATTAATAGATTGAACATGTAGTGGCCAAGAGAGATTGATTTTATTATTTTATTCTTATTAAATTATTCAACAAAATAATTGGATTGATCTCCAACAATGATCAGTTACTCGTCTGCAGATATTAATATTAATGTTTTGTCGTATTGTTCTAATCTTCAAAGTAATTGAATTAAATTTTAAATGTCCTCAAATCAGTCATATCGTTTGATCATATCAGTTTCCATATATAATTAGATTAATAACTTTATCTGGTTGTATCAATACCTAATAATTGATCGATTACATGAGACTGATTGTTACAATCACATTGCGTATCGGCTGACTTTTGATCATCAGAATCATTAATTTAATTCAATTTCTAATTAAATAATGGCTACTTTTTCGTTCAGTGTAATAATTTTTTGATTGACCCTTTTAGTTTGGATATTCGCCTTTCTGGAAACCACTTCTTTAATTTTCTACAAAATGAATTGGATTGGTCGCAGTGACGCTATTAATTGTCCTAGCAGATCCCCAGATCTCACAAAACTAGATTATTGTTTATGGGGCTGATTTAAAAATGATGCGTTGTAACGGTTGGAACCGTTATTTCGACACAACCACCTCTTACTCAAATGTCTTTTGTCGTCTATGCCTTGTGAGATTTTTATTTGATTTGACTGACAGCGACGATCACTTTGATTTTATTTTAATCTAGGTCATCCGATGTATTAAATTTCATTTATTTATGTTATTGACCGTCTGATTTTATAAGGTATGTTTTGTTAATAATATGTTATTAAATATATATATTTTGTGCAAGGATTTCTTGAACAAATTATCAAATTTTAAACATAACCTCTATATAAGCAATGAATGACACATGTGTTAGCTATGAAGACTAGAGATAAGGAAGCGAATCGGCATACTCAAAATACGATCCCAAAAAACTCATTTTAATTGAGCTTCTATAATTAACCACATGGGCGCGGGTACTGCATACGGTGTTCTTATGGGAATTGTATATAATTTGGTCAAAATAATAAAAAGAAACTTATTTATAGCTAAATAAAGCACAGAACATACTCTTGTATTTATTTCTAAATAAGTCTTGCATGTTTTATTTGATAAATTATTTAATTTTATCTATATAAAATACAAATTTGGTATATATGACCAACTTCGAAAATGTTTCTTAAATGCTGAAATTTGATGAGTACAATTTTGTGGCAAAACACAGTTAACAGATTTTTTATTGTTGTAATAAAAGTGTAAAGGGAGATTTGGGAATGTACATGGTATTACCTCATCCTTTAATTTCGCTTTCCCCTTTTTATTTTGCTAACAGCACCTTCAGTAAAAATAGTCTTACAATATTTGATATTATCTTCTAAAAAGTATAGAACAGCATCATCTCTAGAAAGTGCTTTATCGGCACTAGGAACCATATACATGCTGCCACTGTTCTAAACGTTTAGTATCTTATAAAAAACATTTACAATGACACAATTGGGGTCCAAAAAAGAAATAACAGTAGCAACTCTTTATCTAACATTAAAACTCTATAAAAAATAAATTTTATTTTATAGTAAGTTAAATTTAATGCATAATTATTGTTTATAAGTTATCATCTATGACTGTAAAATTTTATATTATAAAAACTTGTAATAAAATAAACTACACTTCGTAAGATACATATTGTGACTAGTTTACAATAAATATTATATTTAGACATAAATACATTATTTTACTTACATTAGAAGCTTTAAAAAGACGAATTGATTTCTTCTTGTTTTTTATTTAGTTTTACATTTAATTTTTATCCTGTTTTACAATCTGGAACGAAGTAAATCTTGCTTTTACGTTTTTTGTCACTCATGTTACTTGTACTCAGGTACTTTTTTCACATTATTTTGATTCTTTCCATCAATTTTTAAAAAAATCACTCCATTTTACATTGACTTACATAGAAAATTGACACCGCTTTCATTCGATATACCAACTACAGTCAATTTTATAAAAAGAAGAACGGAAATTTGAAATTTGACCATTGCCGATTCGCCTCCTTTTCTCTATTTTTTTATAGCGTTAGCTTCTATATAAAATTATATATTATTTTTTGGAATAAGATATTATGCTTTACTATATTTAAATATATTAAATAAGATTTTTCCTATTCATATTAATTTTAGTCTCTGTGAAATGATTCATTAAATGTTAAAGCATTTTATCTAAATCCTTTTCAAATTTACTTTCTCTTATCATAACATTTTAACTCTTTTTAGCTGATGGCTATCTATAGACTGTTTCAAATACAATAAGAACCATTTATCTTGAAGATCGAAGATCATTCACGTTTCACCTCTAGACAGTTTTGAGTTCGAATACCATTTATCTTGAAGATCATTCACGATTCAATTACTAGACGTTTTTGGTTCTAATACAATAAGAATCATTTATCTTAAAGATCGTTTAGGTTCGAATACAAATAGAATCATATATCTTGAAGATCATTCACGGTGCAGTCACAAATGAGAATTATGAATAAGGATCCCGAATCACTTGGTGGAAGTTGCCTGACCGGGGTATAATGTTATGTACCTCTACAGTTTGGATCGATGGATGAAATACCTGATTTAGCCTTAGATCTACCAATTCTGTATATTACCTTACTTACCAAAAATATAAGTGAAATAAATCAATAAATTGTTTTAAATTTAAATTTTGTGTAAATTTATGTGAATTAGAATTTGATAACTACCTTATCTAAAGCATGGTTCAAGTATAATTTGTTAGTGGTTAGTGATTTTCCATATTTATATTACTAATCTAGAGTTAAGTGTATAAACTTTAAATATAGTGGTGCCCAACTTCTTTTTCAAAGTTATTCGAGTTATTTAAAAACCTAACCCACGCCCTATACATTGAGCTTAGACACATATATCAAAGTAGATAAAATAACCAGATATTCACGTTACAGCGTATAAAGTAAAAGTGAACAATCGTGATGCACTAGACGTATTCAAAATACTGCAGCCGATATTGAAGAAGATAGACCTGAATCAATTAGGAAAGCCATAGGCACTCTTCATAGACGATAGAGAAAATGTTTAGAGGCCAATGGCTTTATTTTCGAATATTTAATAAAAGTACGCTATGATTTAAACAATGCTAATGCATGAACTTTTGTTTTACCCTATAGCTTGAAAACAAAAATCGGATATGAACATAAATTAGTATTTTTACATTATTTTAATATATATTGGAGTTTGTTCCGGTCCTCCTGACTCACCTTGTATATACCAAACATATTCATTCTATAGTCTATGCATGTGGGTTTATAAAAAAATATTTTTTGTTATTTAGAATAAATTGAAAATACGCAACAGTAAAAACTGCAATCAAGTTTTTCCTAAATGATCCACTAACACATCAAGTTTTAAAAACTAAAACACTATAGAATTTACGTCACAACATAAATCGCGATTCTATCGAATAAAAACCTAATAAAAAGAAGAAGCCTTAAATTTGTCCCGAAGCCCCATAAAACGGCATAAAATTCAGCTGCCACTTAACTGAATTTTATCATGAGCTCCATTTAAAATTCCTCATGTATTTTACATAGTTTACCAACTAATTTACATATTCGATTTGTTTGTCTTGATCTTCTTACAGTGAATGAGCACGTTTCTGATTTTCCGTCAATGTTGCGTTCGTTCCATCGGGATAAAATCGTAGCCGAATAGGATTTCCATCTATTCCATTCGAAATATATAAGTGAATTGAAGTAGGTACCTAAATAATTCCATCTGTATTTATTGAATTTTATTAAAAATGTGAGTAGAATTAATCAATGTAAAATAGACAATTGGTTCTTCAAATATTTCTAAAGCCAACGCGGCCTCTCATATAGACACGTCTCTTCTTTAGTTATTTTCTCATTTATCTAGTGATTTAAGAGGTCAATTAATCGTACCACATATATATATATATATATATATATATATATATATATCAACTATCAGAAAACGATATTTAAAGTAATGGTATCAATTCCCTTGAAATGTTGGTAACTTGAACCACCATCCTGCTGAAACTAAATGTGCAAAAATTATTAGGAAATTGCTGAACTGTCAGCGTAATTTGATTTGTAGAAGTTTCAGAAGTTTATGTTGTGATGCGAACCGTCCTCTCTACCTTATTCGGACCTTCTGCGGCCTCTATTTTCCAGTTAACAAGAATATTCAATGAAGTGAATAAACTTCTAAAACCCCCCTATAAAACGACTATGGTCGTCATCAACCTTAATGAATCATTATTCTGAAATATACTAGACCCTTTGATAATTGATAACGAAATTACAAATTCTGGTAGATACATGAGTCTAGAAAATTGTGGAGGTGTCTAGAAACTTTGATAACAAATCTAGAGTGCCACATTTTTAAATAAACAGTCAAACTTTGTCGTTATAAGTTAGTTTATCGTGTTGTATGTATAAATAAGGTCAATATAAATTAATGTGGAGATATAAATTCTGCAGACTTAGCAAAAAAGGTCATATCTGCAAATTTGATGTTTCGTGATAGTCGAGTTTTTAACTATCGAAACTCTCTAGTAGTTGTCATATCTTGCTCAGTGGGATTCTTTTATCCTGGAAGGGGGCTTATCAAAACGAGTTCTGATGGGTCTGAAAACAGAAAACTGTTGGTCATTCCAAAGACTAGAGTAGCTGAATTACTTCAACAGTTACACGACAGTTCATCAGGAGCACATATCGGTGTTAAAGGAGGATATCTATGTGGTAAGATAACCCTTCAGAGTTCGTGAAAGATTTTGCAGAATGAACAATTCCGATGATGTAAGGATTGTTGCAAGAAATGTACTACCTGTACTACGAATAATGGACTTAAACGAAAAAGGGCGGCACCGATGAAACAATACAACATCAGTAGCCCTTAGATATTGCTGGACCATTCTCCATAACCGAGCATGGTAATCAGTGTCGGACTGGCCCGGTCGGCAAGTCGGCATTTGCCGACGGGGCCAAACTCTTTTGGGGGCCAACGGTCAAGCACTAGAGATAAATCAAACCACCATCATAAAAATATTGTTTACAATAATTCAACGAAATCTAGGAAATCTGGCAATATTGGTGCGTCTAGACGTAGTCTAGGCTGCTCAGACAATTTGTTCTACGTTGATACTTATTTTTTTTTCTCGAAATGACTGAAAGTACAGATTTTGACTCAAAAACATGCTCCGAGGCGCAGTCATTACTTTAAAATTTCTGCAAATATGAAACTCTTTTAATATCATTTATCATGATAAAAAATTTTGAATACGTGACTCCCGCCTCAAATTATCTTGAGACAGAAAGTATTGATTTTATCCAAGCATACCATTTGGTAACAAATCTGAAAGCAATGCTAAATGAAATATATGACAAATTTTAATTGATAAAAAAAAGAATGTATTTTTAAATTATATAAATCAAATTGAGACCATTAGAAACAAAGATATTGTAATTAAACATAAGCTGCCACAACAAGGGTTAAGAAAAAGAAAACGTATGGTAGACGAAACAACTGAAGATTCCGTTATTACCGATCCAATGAAAAAATTTGAAGTTAAAGTATTTAAATCAGTAATTAATCAGGCAATTCAAAGTATAAGTCAGAGATTTGAAGCCAACAAACAAATTTATGAAGAAATTTTAAAAGCGACTCTTAATTTACTGATATTGCAGAAAGATTGGAATCGATAATGTAGAATTAAAAAATGAATCATTGAGTTTCACACAAATATACCCCGATATTAAAAAAAATGTAAAAACAGACCTCTGCATAAATAAGTCTGAAACAAATGAATGAGTAGGTTGCGTACACTGTACCTTTAAAATTTTAAGAGAATACAATATGCATATATCCACTTTTTCAAATTTGTATATGACTTACTTTGTCTTGCACCCTAGTGGCATGCGAACGAGTATTTTATCTATTAAAAATAATTAAAAATAGACTTAGATCTTTATTAGGCCAAGAATTATTGCAGGTCCTAATAATAATTAATACGGAAAGAGACATCTTAAATAGTATTAATCCAGAAAAAATTATCGATAAATTAGCTTCCACAAGATTAACTTATTATAAGGCTTTGACTTTTTAAGCTTCGTTTTTTCTGATTGTGTATACCTATCATTAATAGGCTAGTTTTTTTATTTTTGTTATGTTCTTTAAGAATGGTAGTTTTATTTTGTTTTGTGATTTTGTACGTGTACCTGTTTATTTTAATTATTTATGTCTGTTGAAAACGTTATACTTTGTGATAGAAATTTTTAGTCAGATTTAGTCAAATAGTACTTACTTATTTTTGATTATGTAATATTGATTTTCTTATTTGTTGTTTATGCCGTTTATGGAAGCCGTTTTTTTTTAATATTAATTTGTAATTTTTTTCCTTTTTTATCTATTTTTTATCTATTTTGGTTTTATTATCTAAAATTTTTTCGTTTTGTTGTTTATTTAAAAACCTAAAAATGTTTTATGTAAAAATTAACTTTATTTTTAATTTATTATCTACACAGTATTTATATTATGTTTTAAACGCATAATTTTACAGCTTTTTTAGTACTTTAAATTTCATGATTTTAGACTATCTACTATTTTAACACTACTTTTTAATATATAAATTCGAGTTGGTCAAAGAAAGTAGGATGGGGGCCAATTACTTGTGGTGTCGATGGGGCCAAATTTAGCCAGTCCGACCCTGATGGTAATAAATACATGATTGTAATTACAGATTATATCACGAAGTGGGCGGAAGTCTACGCCATTTCAAATCAAGAGGCTGCAACTATTTGGAAATCAACTGGAGATCCATAGTAACCAAGACAGAAATTTTTAAAGCCAGCTTTTCCGAGGAATCTGCAAAAAATTAGACATGAAGACTCAGTATGCCGAGAAGAATATATGTGATGTTGCTACGTGCAAAATCAATCAGCGTAATTTAAAAATAATGGAACAAATTCTACTTAAAAACAGAAATGATTTGTGACTGCAGCAAGATGGTGGGAGTCGCACAATGCTGTCTTGGTGGGAAACTACTTGAATGACGTAATTCCAGATAGGTGGTTTGGGCGAAAAAAGCCGCCTAGGTCGCCAGATATAACTCCTCTTGATTTCTGTTAATTGGAATATTTAAAAAGTAAAGCAGCTTTACTAAAAGAGACCACAAATTATCGATCAACTCACAGACCGCTTACGCAAATAACTGTAAAAGTTATTGAAGAAGTTCGGAAAGAGTTCACGGCTCATCTATCTGCCTGGATCATAGCTGAGGGACCTCAATTTAAACATTTTCTTCCTGGAATTTGGTTGTATTTAATTAACAACAATTAACAATAAAAACGTTTGACAGTGTAAAAACCTAAATTACCTATATTTATTAACACTATTAGATATACAGTGCTTCTTAAAAGTCCCCTCCCCCTCTTTTCTTTTGAACGGTGATACTTATACTGATGAAATTTGGAGGGTAAAAATGAACTATTGTAAGCTTCTCTACTATTGGTAATAGGTGACGTAATAGGAATCGGTGACGTCACCAGACAACTGAAACCAATAATATTAAATGGGACCTTATAGCAAGTGACACCTCGTTTGAAAGATATTTAGAATACCTATTCAGTAATACTATTCTTTTTTGGATTTACGATGTTTTTGATGATTAAAATAAATAAACATTAAAATTTGAGTTTCGCTTTTAATTAATACATATTTAAGAACAAGTTCTTATAATAATTGTTCAAAATGTGCTCCATCTACTTCCTGACAGTAAAACATCCTATTATTAAATTCTTGTCGGACTCGATTAAATGTGTCAGGGGAAATTGCCCTACATTCTTCAACAATTCGCTGTTTTAAAACGTCAATACTCTCAGGAGCTGTAGCGTAAACTTTAGATTTAAGATATCCCCACAGAACAAAATCTAGAGGTGTTAGGTCCGGTGACCAAGCTGGCCATTCTATTGGACCGCGTCGTCCAATCCATCTACCAGGATATTCCTCATCTAAATAACGTCTTACTGCAAAGTAATAGTGTGCAGGAGCACCATCTTGTTGGAATATTATTTCCAAGTTACCAAATTCATCTGGATTATCTTCCAGAATTTGAAGAATTAATGCTTCAATTGCGTTTTCTAACATCTCGAGATATACCTCACCGGTTAAATTAGAGTTCAAAAAAAGAGGCCCGACTATGTGGTTTCCCAAAATACCTGCCCAGACATTTACTTTTAATGGGAACTGTGTATGGGAACATGTGAGGATTTATGTCACTCCAATACCTCACATTTTGAGTATTAACATTTCCATTAAGGAAGAAAGTACTTTCGTCACTAAAACAAATTGACATTACATAGTCTGGCTGTTGGAGAATTTTAGTGGAAATATTTTCACAGAATTCCAGCCTTCGGTCAGGGTCGTCATCTGAAAGTTGATGCACCATTTTTAATTTGTATGGTTGAAATTTGTTTTTGGTCAACACCTTGTACTATGACTAACTCCAAGGGTAGACGCTACTTGGGCTGTGGAAGAAGTAGGGTTTACTACAATTTCTGCAACTATATCAATTTGTTTATTAATACCAATATTTGGTGGACCCGATCGTTTGGCATCATGAACACTATCTGTTTGTTGAAACTTATGAAAAAGATCCCTCAAATAAGTCCTCAATATAGGGCGATCGGGGTATCTCTCATTAAAAATGCGTTCCGCCACATGAAAATTATTTCCACTTTCACCAATAATTAAGATTGCTGTTACTTTGTCAGCTAAAGCACGTACCATTTTGTTTATGTAGATACTTAAACTAAAAATTCAAGATATAATTGCCGGTAAAAACGTATATTAAAAAATTTCTTCTTTTTTGACAATTAACAATAGGCGGACTTTTGAATTTTTATTAATTAAAAGCGGAACTCAAATTTTAGTGTTTATTAACCATCAAAAATATCGTAAATCAAAAAAAATAGTATGATTGAATAGGTATTCTAAATACCTTTCAAATGAGGTGTCACTTGCCATAAGGTCCCATTTAATATTATGGGTTTCAGTTGTCTGGTGACGTTACCGATGCCTATTACGTCACCTATTACCAATAGTAGATAAGCTTACAATAGTTCATTTTCACCCTCCAAATTTCATTAGTCTAAGTATCACCGTTCAAAAGAAAAGAGGGGGAGGGGACTTTTGAGAAGCACTGTATAATTAAAGAACCTTTCCCGTATATCACATTTCTATTAAAAAATCATCGATGATGTCATCAAGTTCACACAGATGACGTCACGAATAAAATAAATATTTAAAAGGTCGCGCATTTGCAAATAAAAATCGACGGTTTCAGAATTTTTCAAGAAGTCAATAAGTTACGTGTTAACCTGGTACAGGTATAATGTACAATTGTACAATCTATAAATCAGACACTGACGAACGACACAATGTTTATTTATTCGACAAAAAAACACAAATTATTTACACATTTACACTACTAACCATTTATGCTGTAGGAAATTCAATCTAACGCTAGATTCATGATTCGTATGCAGTCTTGCCTACTGATAAAGAAATTTTACCGTTTGTTACATCTTGACGATTGAGGAAAACGATTCGCTGCAAGGAGGATAACGAAGTGTGTATGAAGCTTAAAACTGAAGTAGTTGTACAGTGATAGATAAATATCGACCGCGAGACGTCTCTATTGTTTAACGTTTGAAAACGGAGTGAGGATAAGCGACGATGTGCCGTGGCAGGCAATGTAGGCACTTGTCGGTTCTTGTGCGAGGAGGGGACGTGTCCAACTGATAAGAATTACATCAGCATATTAGTTTTAACTTTATTGAGTGGAAAGGAGACATTTTTCGATGCCAGAGAGAATTAAGTAGAATTCAGTTTGGATTTGGATCATTTTAGTGCCTACGTGACATTCAACACGTTTTGCAGAAAATATATTTAGCTTGTTCCGTATCTTAAGCGAGACGCGATTATTATTCGTAGGATAGAAAATGTGCATTTCTTAAATGCGTGGTTTTAAACACAAATTGGTTCAACAAAGGGCGGTTTGGAAAATGTTATGTTTAAATTTGAGAATGTGTTAAACATTACGAAATAATGAATTTATTTCTTGCATTTGCACCATACTACATATAGGTACTTAATTTAATAACAAGCATTACCTAATTTAGAATATAAATTATTTGTATAAGTTTCTCGGCATTTCAAAACGCACCAATTGTATCTAATACCTTAACCATTAATTAAGACGTGAAAACTGTATCGACACAAGTTAGATTGAATAGGTAAACGTAAACTAACTAAACCTGTGCACGAATAATTGTCAAATTGAATCTTGTGACCCACTGTCGATGATGAACCCTTTGGAATACTAATTACGTTAGGTAGGACAAAACATGACCCTGTAAAGGTTGTTCTGTGTTTAAATTGAATGTAACGTTATTGCTGTGACTTTGTCGGGCCAGGCAAGGCGAGTAATTTGAGTAAAGTACCTTGCCACTAACCACTAACTAAACTAGTTTCTGTACATGAAAATTATCCAAAGGAGTACAGTTTCATCAAACAAATCCTCATAGATAGATGTAAATGGATTCGGGTTGTTTAGTAGACACCGTTCCATTAGAGAAAACTACAAAAGCGTCATAGATTAGGATAGTTGCAGAAACCGAATTTTGATTTGTTTACCTAGCAACGATCTCCTTAGTGATACGCCACGATTACTCGTCGAGCATGTTTAGAAACTTCAAATGTATTATTGACAGAGAGTTGTACCGAGGGTCCTAAAAATATTGATTCATGTTTTTATTAAACGATAATAAATACAATTTGTCAGAAAATACAATTTGTCAGACCTCGCCAGACGACTATCCACTCGGCCGTAAAAAGTCGAGCACAGTCCGAGTTTGCTCGACAATAGCAGGACTAGACCGGGGGTTCTTTACATTATATTATACGAGTACTTGGCTCAGTTCAGTAGCCAACTCGGATGAGTACAGTAGCATATGTAAGGGAGCTTTAACGTTGAGTTCACGCATTAAAGCTTACCTAAGGCAATGGGCGTCATTTGGGTGGCAAGGGGGGCAGTTTCCCCCCTCTGGATTTTACAGCTTAATCAACAACGCATAAGATATGCATTACGAACAACAATCTCATAGAAATAATATTCAGGCTAATATAGTTGAAGAATATCATAGGTTGAATATATAATAATATAATAATAATAATAATCTTTATTCAGCATTTTTGTTTTTTTGATTACATCATATTTGTAGGTACATTTAAATAATTTTAAATTATTAGAGTAATTGACAGGTACCTTATACATTAAAAGTATTTGCTGCCCATTTATGACCATGTGGTTGCGCATGGGCTGCCGAATTACTAACTTTTTTTTTTAAATCATTTTTTTTTTTTTTAATACATTCTTATAGCTTGACTTGTATAAGTTCATAAAATCTAATTAAATTAATTAAATAATACATATTAAATTATAAACTGAATAATAACAATATAAAATTAGCTAAAAAACGCATCATTTAAAATACAAAATACATATGAAATATAAATAATAAAGAAATACAAAATAAAAATATCACGTAAAAAGTATACAATTACAACTAAATTATAATATATAAGTTCGAATACTTGTATATTTAATCAATTATTTCTCTTTGCGTTTTTCTATCCGAATTAATAAGAAATTTTTTGATGAGAGATTTAAAGAGTTCAACGGAATTTATGATTTGTAAATATGCCTTGTACATATCCGGAAGATAATTAAATATTTTTGCACTTAAATAAATATAAAAACGTTGTGCTATTGTTTTATTTACAAGATGGGTACCAACTTTTCCTTTATCCTTGCTTCTTGTATCATAGTTATGGGTAATTTTGTTTAATAATTGTTTATTTTTGTATTTATTGCATATCTGGGTTCCGCTTTTCCAAAGACTTATTTGTTAGTTTTTTCTTAAGCACGTACATCCCAAAAACATAAAAAATACTTTTTTCACTACCGATAACAAAATGAAAGTGGTGTAAAAATTTGGAATCGACAATTTTGAAGCTGAATACTAAACTGGAATACGAAAGAGCTTTCTGCACACAATGAGCTCTCCATTGATGATATAGCGTCCAAATATTGTGAATTTTATTTAGACATACAAAATGGTTTAAAAAATATTTATGGCTCTTCCACCAACGACAGAGTTAATCGAAAGAACATTTGGAACACTTAGGCATGTTAAAACATGGCTGCGGTCTATTCGATCAGTGCGAAGTCATGGTAGGAGAGGTAAAAGCGATACTAGCGCAAGCTGCGGATAATTCGAGTATTTTAGGGCGATATTTTGTAATTTTGGCATATCAAATACACGTATACATTTTACTTTTTATTAAAAAAAATATGTAAAAACAATAAAATGAGCAACCGGAGTTGCTATGTTGCAAATTATACTAGCAAAAAGACTGTAAATTATATGAATGTTCAGTAGCAAAATCGAAATTAAATAAAAGAAATAAATGGACAGCTGTATAATAAGAACAAAAAACCTTTATTTTTGTAATAATTAAGCAATTATTTTTTTATGACATTCTTTAACATCCCTTAAATCTTAAAAGTTTGGTAAATGATTAGATTTCTGCCTTTAATTATTGTATATGGCTGACATGCAATCTTATGACTTATTGATAGGAAACCAGATTTATTCATTAATTTCTATGGGTTCTTTCGAACTAAAAATGAAGAAAATATAAATTACAATCGCAAATATACCAATTATTTTTCTTATTACGTTTTAATTCTACGTTATTATATAATGGTAATATTTTTATTTTGACATTATTTAACCTATTCTTCAATGACAACTTATTATGCTCAGGCGCAAGATCTCTATTTACGAGAAAATGTAAATACCTGTCTATGTTTTATTATTGATTTTTATTGACTTTTTTTAGCTAAAGTAATAAAAATATATAATAATAATAATAATTTTTTCACTTGTTTTAAAATTAAAATTTACATATATATTTCTTAATTACGAACTCTATTAAAAATTGTATTGTCAGTATACGCACATATCTTCCGTTAGTTATAAAATAGTTGGCGTTGCTGTCACGCACGGAGTGAATAATGAATGAAAATAGGCTGACTGAAAAATAAATTATGTTTTCCGTTATCGATGTTTTTAGTAGAGAAAAAAGAAATTTAAAATTTGCGTTTTCCTAGTGTTTTAATTGACATATTTGAGTGAGTTTTTTTATTGACAAGGGGAGTGAGTTTTTTTATGTTTTTGTTTTTTATAAATTTTTATTTTTAATATTATTATGTTCATATTTTTCTTTTATATCACACCTTCTGTTTGTTTTTTAAAAATGTACTTTCAGTTTCTTGTTTTTTTTTTAATTTTTGTTTTTGTCTCTTTTGTTTGGTTATTTTATTTATTAAAGACTCGTTATGACAACTTAAGTATCAGTTCTGTCAAATGGGTCAGTGACATTGTTAGGGTTACTACTAAAGTTCCACTGCCCTTATCTTCACTATTCAGTGAGATATCTGATTAATTTGTTCTGTTTGGAAAACTGGAACAAACACTTTCTTTTGATTGATTCAATTATTCTGTGACATCCTGGCTTACTTCCGGTTTTTCCGGAAAAAACGAAAATCGAAATTGTTTAATTGTTAAATGGAAACCCTCTCTTTTATTGTAAATTTAAAAATTTTTGTATAATAATCATGTATTGAAAATTTTCTGTCAACTGTCAAAATGGCCGCCATATTGGATAATATTTTTTCTAAACATGTCACTATTAATTCGTTTATGGAAAAAAATATAAGAATGTACGATCTTTATAAAATCTTTGTAAGATTTAAAATTTCCATTGAGACCCATTTATCGTATACCAGGGCACATCTAAGCATTTTTATTATTAGCAAACCGTTTAATAATTCCATCCGCTTTTATCTTCGTTGTTGATTGAGATATTGGAATGAAAACTTTTTTGTTTAAAAGCTTGGAACAAATACTGTCATATACTGGATTCAATTGGTGTGTGACGTCATGGCTTACTTCTGGTTTTTCGGAAATAACAGAAAATCTCAATTTATTTTTAATTTTTAAATAGAATCCCCCTTTTTTATTGAAAATTTGAATTTCGGGAACATTTATGGAAAAGAATCATGTGTTGAAAATTTTCTGTCAGCTAAAAAAATGACCATCATATTGGAAAATATATTTTTTTAATATGTTACAGAAAATGTTAAATACACGCCCCAAAAATGTCCCAGAAATTCAAATTTTCAATAAAAAAATGTTTTTCATTTAAAAATAAATTGCGATTTTCTGTTATTTCTGGAAAAGCTGTAAGTAAGCCATGACGTCACAGAAAAATTAAATCCATCATAAGAAAAGTTTTCAAACAAATAAACATTCTAAAATTTTGCCCCCCCCCCCTGTAGAATACATAAGGCAACATGGCTACTGTTTTTATACAAGCTCGAGCTTTTTAAGATCTATCTTTATAATACATCTTGTAATATGGGAGCTAGAAAAGCCAAACCTACGTTATACTATTAAGGTTAAGATTATTTATGTGTGTGTACATTGAAGTAGATAACGTTTGGGTGTTACGAATCTTGATTATGGGTGAGTTTGGCAGATGACAGGTTTTCAAGATACTCAAGGCACCAAAAAATGTCTAGCAAAAACACAGTATGAAAATAAAATATTTTGAAAATTCAACAAAAAAAAGTTTTTATAAAGTTCAGACATTTTTCGACAACTTGACAGCGTCTGGCAGACGCGTAAATCACCGTGAAAAGTGTCAGGCAATTAGATAATCTAACGACCTGTCAAACAATAGCTGTCAGTGGAAAGGCGAATATCTAAGGGTGTTGTAACCTAACCTTCCATCTTGGACGCTATTTTATTTGAAACAGTAACCGCCAAACCAGCCATTTTATAAAAAATATATAGGCGTTTTTTCAAATAATATTTTGACAAAATGTTTAAATTAAATCCATTATTCTTAATTTCACGTATTAGGCAATCAAATTACGTGATTTTTAAATGGTGGACCCTTGGCAAAAACAACAAAAGTTGAGGTTATTAGTCTAAGTTTGTATTATCTTTTTTAGAGTATTTGATGTTTTTTCGGTGTGTTTAGTTGAAAAATATTATTTATTTTGAGAAGATGAATACCAATTGTACGATTTACAATAATAGTCAAATACTAATGAAAGAGTCAGGTCAATAAACTTTGTTGCTTTTGCCAAGCATCCGCCATTTTTGTCCCTTTTGACAGAACATTGGATTGCCTAATTGTAGAATACATCCTTGATCTTTATTCTCGGATACATCGTATGTCGCAACCCCTTAGATATCCCGCTCCCCCCTTCCGTAGTCAAAATTCATGACACCCAAACGTTATTATCTACTATAATATGTACACACATGAACAATCTTAATAACCTTCTGACTATAACGTAGGTCTGTTGAGAAAATTGGGCTAGATTTTTATATTTTAGTTTCATAAATTTGTGCAAACGTTCAATAAAGGCCCTTTAGTAACGTATTAGGGACGTATTTACTATGTATTAGAAAACAAGTTTTCAATAAATTTCTCATATTTTGGACCGTTGTCAAAGTGGGTATTTTGGGATTATATAACATACCGTGCTTCCAATATATTAGAACAAGTTAGGTTTCCTCAAATCGTTTAGACACATTTTCCTTGAAACCATTTATAAAATCAGTGAAGATTATCAGCTTACAGAAGATGTAAATATTGTCTAAATCACACTGTGACTGTGTTAGATTTGATTCGCTACTTAAAAGGTAGAGTTGAAAGAGTTACCAGTACAGAAACAAAATATTCGGCATCCGTTTGAAGATTTTCGAAAAAAAAAAAACACTGCATACTGTGTCTCAATTTAGTCAAAAAAGGAATTGTTACCAGAAATACGACATATCAATACGACGCCTCTTGATAGTATATCACCATTTCGTGTAACTCATGCGTGAGAAAACGTGCGGAATTTTTGAATCTAGTAACTTTTCAATCAACTTATTTTCTATATCTCTTTTATTCTCACCCTTACTACAACCTTCGGTTTGCCTGCAACGATTACCTTCTGTTATCCAATCTCGGTGGTTGTATTTTGGCCACATCTTCATAATAAAAACCAAATCAAATTATTATGTTATGTAGATGTACAAATTATAAACACAAACACTCACTATCAAATAATACAAAATGACATTTTTGAATGGGTAATTGACACAGGAAACATAACAACAACAAATGATCGTAGTTTTAAGAGGACGAAGAACTTGCGCATGATTAAGGTTGGTCGTCCACTAGAAGCGAAAACTAGCGGCTAAGAGCTTGCGCGACACTAGCGACAACAAGATTCAACAAGCGGATATGCGCGGCAGTAAGCGACAAATCCTACGTATTGAGTTTTACTATTAACTTCGTCTTCTGCAAGCAAGTTGGAGCGGGCGGCTATAAGCGTAAACAGGCGCTTGCTACAGTTCCCATCAGGATGGGATTTGCGCTCGTAACCGCATGATTAGTCTATCTGCGAACACCAGCTAGGTTTTAAAAATATTGATATTAAAGGTTGGTTATTTTCACTTTCTCTAATTCACGTAGGAGATGGTTGAATTCGTCGAGAAGCGCCTTCTTCCAGAATAGGGTTTACCCAACACGGCCATCTTTTTTGGACTCTTTTCCGCCTTCTGTAAGGAGTTTCTAAACCATTTTAAATTTATTATTCACAAAACGGAATCACCACAGCACGCCCTTTGTTATTCTACTTCTTACTGAACAGTGAACAGCTTGCCGTCATCGTTAATGTCGCAATGGACGATCCCGGTTGCACAAAATCTCGCTTGTCTGGAACCCGCTTGACAACGCATAATAGAGACCAAAAATATTATGTATATTCACAGATATAGTACTAAAAATATGATGGATGTTGAAGCATTCAACATATTAAAATATAGAACAACAATATTTAATTTGATCAATTAGTATCTGGGCACAAAAATCCTAAAAACCAACCCTGAAGTACGTTTGAATTCTCGAGGCCATTACGCAATCCGCGACACAGCCTACATCACAAATCATGTGAACACTTACTATAAAAACTATTAGGCAGACGTGCCACGAAAGTGACGCTTCTTATCCCATTTTATTTAACCGCTAACAATCTTCAGATTAGACCTCACTTTCAGAGGCAAAGGTCATGCCTCGCCGCTGTTAACACAATGTGGTTTATTACTGAGGCGTCATACCGCCATCTTACATACCTCAAATCATTTCCTAAAAAACGCCGAAATGTTGACATAACGTCGTCAATATCACGAAGTGACGTAACTGGATTTTCACAACTTTACAAGAGAGCATTTTAAAGTTTTTTATAAAGTTACGTCTCTTCGTAAAATTATCAAATACACACTGTTAGATACGTGCTATTTTAATAAATGTAATGACTTGAGATACGCAATTTCGTGAAATTGTAGAGCATACTTTTTTACATAATATGTGATTTATCTCAATTTTAAAATTTTCGAGTTACGTCACTTGGTGATATTGACGACGATAAATGTAAATAATTTTCTACAGTATGTAAATATTGTATATTTTATTTTGTGATATAACAATTTCGATTAAATGGTATTAATTGTAACCGGCTCTTTATTTATACAATAACGAGGGAAAATCCAGCACCCTCTGTGGTAAGCAGTCCACTACAGTATTGAGAATAAGTTGAATGCAAGGATACGGAAAAACCATTTGAAACATATCAAAGACGGTCCTGTGCTCGCGAACCCAGGTGTTCATTGTTGACGGCTAAGAACAAGTGTGTGTACGTGACAGTAGTCGTGTGAGCCAAGCGACTTCAGCGCGAAAAACTAAAGGCTAACTAGCATAGGTGACGTAGTCATATATGTATCTTTTTCTTTAAAACAGCACAAACGCCAGACAGGTATGTGCTTTCACGAAGAACAGATTGGCTCTCACTAACATTATATGACAATTCTTTTGTTATATAAAAATCACTTAAGTTCTCTATTACTATTTTTTGTAGAGAAAATTACTATTTTTTGTAGAGATAATAATTAATATTTGTACAAATTTTAACAGAAGTTAATAGTAATAATTACAATAATTGTAAAAAATTTCTACTTCTACAAACAATAGTAAAAAATACTAAACATTATGGACTTCTTTCCTATTGTTGTAGCATTTTATTCGCAATTCAATTGCTACAATAATGAATAGTTTTTAACTATAAATTATAGTAAAACTTTCTACAAAAAAATAAATATTTTTCTACAAGTCTACTACTACAACATTGTAGTAAAATTTTCTAGTCGCATTTTTTCCGTGTAGATATCAATTACAATAAAAAGCTAACTCACAAAATTCATAAAAATAATAAGCACATTAAGCAAATAAACTGATATTTGTGGTTATGTAGACATCACCAGGGCAGTATTGCCAAGGTTAAAAGATGATAATCCCCAATTACTCGAAGTCACCAATAAATGCAATAGTGAATATTGAAGAGATGCAAATATTTTAAAACATGACTTTCCAAGGCAAGTGTATTCTACTAAATGAATAACGCTATAATCTTTGATGAATAAACTATAAGTCAATAATTCATAAAAGTTCCCAACCAGATTGTAGATATGCTACGTTTGAAAAGTACCTCGTTTTGATGAATGCTGTTCTTTTAATACTTACTATCGGATCTTCTCCGTGGTCTTTTAATGGAGAGCGGGTAAGTCGAATAAGATCTATTTACTCTGTAATAAATTCTAAAGCTTTTGGAATAAATGTCATTTTGTGACGTATTACAAAGAAAGCAGTTAGATTTAATTGAAAAGTATTACAAATTCAAGAAAATTAGGAAAAAATTTAACAAATATATTATAAAGTACTAGTATATATTGTAGATTTCGTTTCCTTATTTTGATATAAACCATGGAAACGAAAAAAAATTAAAGCCGTTCTTTTATTTGATCCAACCACCGTTTACTCTACGATCACGTGACAAAAAAATCTATTCACTCTGCTATGCACCAGGAGATATTTTTAAACGTGGTATTAGAATTTCCAATATTGAACTGTTATGCCATCATGGACACTATTAGCAAAAAAATGGACTTGAAAATTCATTTAATTTTTTTTACCTAGATATATCAATAGTGTGAGAGAATATGATCTTTTCCTATGGTCGTTTTTCTCATCTCATCTTATTGTTGGCAGCAGACAATTATTTATTTTATTTGCCTTTTTTCTATACCTGTAACTAATCCCTTGGTTAGGAACCTATTGTTGAATAGATGGCGTAACTCAGTAGGTTCAGTTTTCCAAAAGGAATTCTATAACACAGTTGTTGCAAAATTTTTGAGTTGGTCTATTCACATTATTTTAAATTTGCGCTTAACTATTTTGTTCTCTGAGGGTTCCTTTTTGTTAGAATGATGCGCTCTATAATATTAAGAACACCTTTATTTCTTTTATTTCGTCTATCCTTTTTCCAATGCTTCTTATTAGAAAAACATTGTTTAGTTTTTGTTTCCATTCAGAATTAAAAATCCTGTCAACTTGAACGAAAAATCCGCCGAGACATTTACTGTAATGATCAATCGAGGAGAGGAAACGAAAATGAAGGATAACCGACGAGAGAACTCGAAAACATCTTTTCAAAGTCCTTTATTGCGCGAACAGGACCAAATGAAATAAAACTGTTATAAGGGAGTAAGGAAGCGTGTCGCGTTGAATTCCGTTGAAATGAGTCAAATCTAGGCCAGTCCATAATGGTTTCGATCAAAGATGTATTCGGAATGAAAGGAATTTAATAAAATTTCAGAGATTTAATTGGAATTTCTGGA
The DNA here is from genome assembly GCA_927349885.1 of Psylliodes chrysocephalus. NCBI lineage: Eukaryota > Metazoa > Arthropoda > Insecta > Coleoptera > Chrysomelidae > Psylliodes > Psylliodes chrysocephalus. Next base: position 28,604,778 of record OV651820.1, read on the forward strand.
AATGAAATTATTGACAGAGTGTTCTACATTGTGCTGAGATTCACTTTTGGTTTATAGTTTAGATCTTTGACCTATCTATACAGATTTTATACTACTACTTTTGGTATACTTGTAGTTAAATGGACACCAATATCTCATTTTAAATTATTTTATTCAAACGCAATAGTACAATATAAAGTACCTATTATTTTGTATTCGGCATAGCCATGCTTTCACATCGAACATGTGGCAACTTTAAAATCCCCGCTATCGTTATGTGTTCTTGGTTCGGCTAATATCCCACCAACATAATATCTTCTAATTCTATTCGACCGGGACGACTGGCTGTTACCCTGTTGCCATTTTATTGACTTGTATACTGGTCGTATGCCTAACACGAAAAATAAGCACTGTATAAACAACGTATAACAAAAACTATTCGAGATGTTTTGGATTATCCAAGATACAAAAGTGCTTACAAAAAGTTATTATCTTTTGAATTAAATAACTTGAATACGGTTAAAAAAATTGTCATCGAAACAGACATGTGTTCTTCTTGAAGTTAGTGACATTTGAAAGAAAAAAATTAAAACAGTGCAGGCCACACAGCATTTTTAGATCCCTACATCTATCAAATCTTTATTCTTGTGCCATCATTGGTTTAACATATTCATTTTGAAACTTTTTACCATTAGTACTTTTTAAAAAATCTGTTTTTCAATATTTAATTACAAAATAATTGATACCTACATAAGTTAAGATAATTATCTGTTACCAAAAATATATTATTGTATTTTTAAAAATTAAATTATCCAGATTGCAGTTTTTATCGAACGAGTTGTCAGATTACTTAGAAGACATGCATTCTGTTATCGACAAAATATGTAGTTTGTACAATATGGCACTCTAGCACATTACAGGGACCAAGTAAGAGAAATCTTTTCTGGTAGTACCCTGGACTTTAGCCACCCAGAAACTTAGGTTTTAATCCTCTTGACTTTAGTTTTTAGGGTTTTATTTGGTGAAAATAATGGAACTGAAATGATTTAGTTCGTTATAATTAAAATGAATATTTCAGATGACTGCTCGGAATCTAGGTCAAGATCAATTTTGTATGTTTACATATGTGTTAAATTGTGATCGTTCAAAACAAAAACAATGATTGCCAAAGTTAATGTTTAAAAATAATAATAAAAGTGTGCCAATAAAAATAGTTTTAAAATCTGTAGAGAAAATCAACGAAACCGAATCTTCTGAAACGCAAAAAAATTAGGCTATGATACAGGAAAACCAAACTAATAAGGAAACAAGAGTTAGCGATAACTAGGAAAAAATTGAGAAAAATATAGAGATATACTCTCAAAGAAAGAATCAGCTATAGAAAGGCTGACTAAACAATTGCAGGAAATTCAATTAAGAGTACAACAAATGATAATGATGTAAGGTAATCAAAAACAACAATAGCATAACGAAACAGACTCAGAAGAAATATTTAATAAAAAAACAGCTTGGCTAGTACAAAGAAGCAAAAGAAATAGCAAAATAGAAAAATGAGAGAATCTACTTGAAGTATCACCTCAAAACACAACCAAAGAACTATACAACGTACAAAAAAAGAAGCAAATTTAAACAATCCAAATGAAAACTCTTAACAAAGTATTGCACAAAAATGAAAACCAAAACAAAAATTACCACCACTAATTAATAATAGTAACTCAGGTCAAAAACTTTAAAGAGTTAAGACAAAAACAAATAAGTAAGCAACACAATTTTGTAGCTACCATATTAAATAACGATAAAATCAAATTAAACGTAAAAGATGAGCTAGAATATAGAACAATGACAGCAGATCTCTCAAACTAAGGCTTTCAATGGCATTCATAATATGAGATGAAACAAACCAGACCAATAAAAGTGATGGCTAAAAACCTACACTTTACCTGCAAGCCAGAAGATACACCTCAAGAATCAAAAAAACTGAAGAAGAAGAAGAAGAAGAAGAAGAAGAAGAAGAAGAAGAAGAAGAAGAAGAAAGAGGAAATCAAGTTATAAGAACTGCTATAAAAATTCCATTGCCGCTGTTCATGGTAATATTTGAAAACGGCGAAGACATTAAAAGAATTTACAAGACATTACAAGACCTAATAATCTAAATTGAGCCAATGAGAATCCCAAAATTGAAACCCCATTGCAAACGGTGCCAAAGATATAAGCATATTAAACATTTTGTAATAGCAACCAGTGTGTGTTACATGTGCCGAAAGCCAACTTACAGGAGAGTGGATAAGCCGGCAAGTATACCACCAAAATGCGCAAATTTTAGTCAAGCACATCCAGCAAGCTATAGAGGATACGAAGTCGCAAAAGAGATACACTACAGAAGAGACCAGGGTATCTATTCTTGAATCTCAGGGAGTAGAAATTTTGAGGGAAGAATGAGACAAAAATACAAATTTTGCGCGTTGCAGATAAAGAGGCAAAACCGGTTTTCTATTCCCTCGAATTCAAGAATAGCTACCCTGGTAAGCAAAACTAACCACAATATAGATAATACCTAAACCAGATGACCTATCATAAATAATGCACAAAAAATGGCAAATTTGACATACTTAAACGTGGCTAATAATAACAGACCAGAGCTAGACAGGGCTTGAGTGCTTTGTGCTTGTAAAAGTGTTTGAAGCACTTTCCAGGACTTGAAAGCCCTATGCTCCAAGCCCTTTTATAAACTTTCAGTTTTATTAGGTCGAATCATCAACGATGACTATGCTTAATACAATTCTAGGCAGAATTGCCAGATTAGAGGAAGCTACCTTCCCCCAAACGTCTAGATATCCTTAATGGAGCGTAAAGACTTAATATTTGCAACGTAGAATGCCACTGGACTTCTTGATCATCGAGAAAAGCTACAGGTGTTCCGAATTGACAAAACAATTGACAATTTAAAGGATACAAAGTCTATAGTACTATACATCCGTCAGATAACGCTAGAGGTGAAAGCGCCGTAATAACAAATGAGAATAATAACCATTATGACGACAACAAAATAGGAACAGAAGAAATACAGACAACATCAGTTAACATAAAACCCATAAATAGGTACAGTTTCATAGTCAGAGTAGTATATATCCCACCACGACATAATTTAAAAAAAGAAAATTACAGAGAACTCTTACGACAAATAGGAGAAAATGTTATCTTAAGAGTTGATTTGAATGCCAAAAATATCATCTGAAGCTCGAGATTAACAACCACCAAAGGTAGGGAATTGCATGTGAAGCAAGTGAATTTGGATGTAACTACCAGTCAACAGGAAAACCAACCTATTGGCTAACCGACAGAAATAAAATACCTGCTTTATTGGATTTCTACATCACTAGAAAAATACCCTGAAACTTTATTGGCTGAAATATAACTAGGTGCAATGCAAACTAACAAATAAAATTAATGTAATAGTAGTTGGGGGGCATGGGGCATTGTCGACTAAGTATCATACCTCTGTTATTTTTTGTATCATGATTGGGAGGAATGTTTTTATTTTTATGGAATTTTATATAAATAGGAATCAGCAGAAATTTTAAGAAATGTCAGGTGGCATTTTTGAAAAATATAGATAAAGTTGTTAGTAAAGTTTTGAATTATTAATGGAATTTTGTTGGACAAGGATTAAAAATAAATAAATAAATAGTTTAAAACCAAAGGTAAAGCAATTTTATTTAAAATTGAAGACAGGAAAGCAGATACAGGTAGAGGCAGGATAGAGACACACACGACAGAGATAAGTAGAGACAAGCAGATACAGACAGAGACGGGCAAAGAGCATAGCAGCAGAGGCAGGTAGAGGCATAAACACGGCAGAGATAAAACAGGCAGATATGGACACAGAAATAAAAGACAAGTCGGAGCACAGAAGAAAACAAGAAGAATTAATTTTTTTATACGTGTATTGATAATCTTTTGTAATACTTTAGATCTATGAACCCACTCCGAAATTAAAATTTTATTATTGATTTGAAATTATATTCCGTAATAAGGTTTCCGGATCAATACATATTTATTGTCTAACACAATGGTCTGTAAATTGGAGTACGCGTACCCTAGGGGGTACGCCAGTTAGTACATGGGAGTACGCTATTATTAATTAATGAATAAAGTACAAAAAAAGGTTTAAAGGAAAGGTACCTGAAATAGCACCACCACATGTAAAATTTGTTTCCTTTACTATCCACGAAAAAACTATTACGGCAAAAAATAGAGCCTGAAATACATAAAATATTGCAGAGATTCAAAATTGTTCTCTTTATTGTAGATTCTCAAGTGTAATTTTCTCTTTATTATTTCTTAAAAACAAATTGCATTTTTTTTTTCACGTCTGTTCCTTTTATCGCTACTGGACCATTTAGTCCTGGTAGATTCTTATCACAATAAATTTGTGGTAAATTAGTTTGGGGGTAGGCGGCATATAATTTTTCTGCCTTGGGGGTAGGCGACCAAAAAAGTTTAGAGAGCACTGGTCTAATAATGCTATATCAATATAGAATGGAAAAATGAAGTAAATACCTAGGCCTAACCCTGGACAACAAACTTCTCTGGAACACACATGAGAAGAAAGTAGTAACTAAGGCCACAAAAGCCCTTATGGTATGCAGAAACATTGCAGGTAAACGATGGGGATGTAACCCAAACATACTGCGATGGATGTATACTGCAATAATGAGACCAATCATCACTTACGGGGCTATAGCCTAGAGTAACAGAACTAGTTTAGCTACTACGAGAGCTAATATCTCAAAAATACAAAGACTAGCCTGTGTTTGCATTACTGGTGCAATGAGAACCTGTCCTATGGCTGCAATGGAGGTGATCTTAAACCTTACGCCTCTATATTTGATGATAGAGAATGTAGCAAAAAGGACACGATATAGAATGATCAGAAACGGAGCAATCAGACGAAAGTCTACTTGCTTCAGGACTAAAGATACCTGGGACATGCCCCAGGATGAAATGCTAAAGAAATACAGTTTTCTGAAAAACTTCAAAACCACAAAACCGCAAGAAAGAATGGAGCCAAGAATCCATTGCGCTTGCAACCGAAAGACATGCTGTTTAGTGGTATACGGACGGTTCCAAAACCATAGAAGGAACTGGAATAGGAGTGTATGGGCCGAGAACCAAGCACTCCGAAAGCTTGGGAAAATATCCAAGCATCTTCCAGTCGGAAATTCACGCCATCGAGAAGTATATCCAGTTTAACATCGAGAGAAACTATAATAGACAAGAGATTATCATCATGTCTGATAAGCCATCAAAGCGCTAAGCTTTTACGTAATCAGCTCAAAAATGGTCTGGAGATGCCTAGAACAATTGAAAGAGCTAGGCGAGAAAAATAAATTTACTCTTAATTGGGTCCCGGGACATAACGGGGTACAGGGTAACGAGATTGCGCAGATAGTCTTACAAAGAAAGGGGCCGAAACACCCTTTGTAGGACCTGAGCCGTTCTGCGGTATTAGCAGTAACATAATATTAGGAGATTCAAACAGAGTTGGGCAGTAAAGAAGAACCGGTAATTGGAACAATCTCTTGGGGCTGAGACAGGCCAAGATACTTCTGGGTGAATATAACCAGAAAAGATCTGCCTGAGCAAGAACAGGCTACGTATTGTAACAGCGGTCCTTACCGGGCATTGCCGACTAAAAGAACACCTAAGTAAACTGAGAGTAGTGGAGGATAGTAAGTGCAAATTCTGTGAGGAGGAGGACGAAACTTCAATTCACATCCTAACTGAATATGTAGAACTCAAGAATCTAAGGGCACTATATCTAGGAGGATATCAAATAGAAGAGGGAGATCTACCTAACTTGAAGCCACTTCAAATCCTACACTTCCTTGAGAAAATAGGATTGGAAGGGTCGTTATAGGCATTGAGATATTTCTTTTGTGCATTGGCGACAGAAGGGAACACAATAGATCTTTTAGGTCGCAGTGTATTAACACCCCATTCCCAACATAAATACATTTGTCTAACACAATGGTCTGCAAATTGAAGTACGATACCCTAGGGGGTACGCCAGTTAGTACGTGGGGGTACAAGAATCATCTATTCCTGAAGTATACAAAATTTTGGGAATCAAGGGGTTCAGGGATCACAACCCCCATAAAATTTTCATGGGGTGCACACTTGTCGTAATTTTTTCTTGCAAAGGTACTCTTATTTTAAAAATACTATTTTCATGGTCAATGACAGTTTCCTAGTTAGTGGAAAAAAACGATTTTTAATTTCAAAAGGCTATAACTTTTTGTGTGCACTTTAGTATAAAGGTAAGTTAGATCTGATCAACTTAGTTTAACTGGTACAGTTTATAACCAACCTTTTTGTTAATACCCTGTAATTGTATTTATAATTATATATTGTAAAGACAGAAAAAGTTCTTAGATTTTCACTCAGACAAAATAAACCGAAAGTGCCATTTACACAATTATTGTTACACTACACCAGGCAGTGATCTGCCATTTAGTATAACAAAGATGTTATATATGAAAAAAGCCAGAGTCCAAGGTCACACCCCATCATCCCTCTATGGGCACCTATGAGTACGTAGCAATAAACTTATTGATAAATGTTTTATAATTTGTTAGGTTGTGTTCCTAAAAAAAGTACATAAACATTATTCAGAGTATTTCAGCAGATATCCGTTTAGACCGGACTGATATCGATTAGAAATTCCACAGACATGACTTGAATATCCGCTTTGCACATGTGGACAGTAATATGCCGGTGCCGCAACTGTAGTTGCTCTATCCTTTGCTTTCGTATTCCCACGAGTACTTCAGATAGATAACATAATAGTAGGTAATGGGGCACCTTGGCCTGGGAACCAAATTTTCCTTTGATGATGCCGACAATGATGCCGCCAAAGGTCATTAATCATTTTAATTACCTGTCAATCATTAATTACCTTATGCATAATTAATGACCTGTCAATCATTAATCACCTCGTCCATAATTAATGACCTGTCAATCATTAATTACCTATCAATCATGAATAACGTGTTAATCATTAATAATTATTTAATTTGCTAAATGATGGTAAATATAACGCGGCTTCGAACAAAGCGGCTAGTATTGTAAATATCACTCCGCGGTTGAAGAAGAGGTATCTGATTCCAGGTAAAAGGGCTCGGCTCGTAAGGGTCATAACTAATAGTGAGACGACATTTGAATTAATTGCTTGAATAGATAAACGTGTTCGTAGCCATGTGTTTTAAATATGAAATGAGATCACTGCAGTTAATGCAATAAATATTTGTTATTAATTTGGATTTTATGAATATACTTATGAATACCAATGTTAAACTCTAGTGAGAATTAAACTGAAGTACATTAAATTATAAGTATATGGGGTATGGTGCGACTGCAAACATTCAAAAAATTCAAAATACATCGACACATGATCTGGTTAGACAAGAATGTATGTATTTAGTTACTTATGCGACAACTTAATTATCGACTTTTGTCAAATAGGTCATTGACCCTATATTGGGATTACTGTTCTAGTTATTGAGTTTATTTTTCGTTAACTGGTAACATCAATCTAAGGTGAGTTCGGTCTACGCACTCTTTTCACTATATTCACTCCTAAAATACCTAAGGCGTTCGGGTACGGAAGGAGTTAAAATAAAAGTTCCTCTTTGACCGTTCGGAGATCGTGGAGTGGAGTGTGGATCGGGCATGCGCATAAGGTGATTTAAATCGATAATAAGATAATTGTGACTAATTCTTAAGTAAAAATGCTTTTTATTTGATTCCCGTGCATACCATTAATATGGAAAAAACTTATACGGTTGTTACTAATAAGTACGATTAGGTTTTAAGTATTAGTATGTCACATTGACAACTGACATTGAACTCTGAGAGTAAAAGGAGTAAAGCCATATGCGCACTCCGTTTACGCCTACTTACTCCACTTCACTCTAGAGTGCGCAGCCCGAACCCACCTCTAGTCACGAGCGTATTATTGAAGAATGCCGGACAGTTGCGAGATTAGTGTGCATCCACATTCTCGCAACAGTTAAGTGGTTGTCTTTCCGGTCACGCTGTGGATGCGCGACCACTGGAGGGCGTTCCACCAAGGGACGCAACACCATGGAACTTAGCCGATTAGCGTGAAATAAATGACGATAAATGAGGGGTGAATCAAGGAAATGGAAAGTAGTGGAACCTTAAATGGTGTTACAGGAAGCCACTTTCTGCAGTGCCGACACACTACAGAATGAATAAAGTACAGTGGTGCCTCATGACCAAAATATTGGGGTTCACACTGAGATAATATAGATAGCAGTACATATTTAGGTAACCAAATTTCAGTGATGTAGTTGTGGTAAATCTATATAATACATAATTGCTATTAGTAGATTAAATGGGTCGTTGAATATACTTATAAATTTCAATGCTAAAAATTATGTTGAAAACAGAACAGAATTACATTAATTTATAGGTATACAGGGTATGGTACGAGTATAAAAATAATTCAAAGTGAATAGTAACCTACTACTTTTCTGTTTCATTTGGTAGACAAGTGTTATCGCATAAATACTAGCTAAATACTGGTTGAGTTCTACTTAAATACTACTTGAATTCTATTTGAATACTACTGGAATAATACTTGAATACTACTGGAATACTACTTGAATACGATTTTATGGCTATTTAAAGATCCGTTAAACCAGTTTAAAAACAACCTAACACAGATTGAAGACCTACTAGAAATAGACCTATCTAGAAATACATAAAATGTTATTTTTAGATTATAAAAACGTGTTATTTATGTAAATATAGTTAATTTAAAATATCGCACCCGTTTTTTCAATAGTGCCATTCCTTAAAAAATTTAAATTGACTTTGCACAGTATACATTATGAACATGCCTACAATATATAAAAGTGCCACATCAATAGTTCTAATAAATTCCGCGCGTGGCACGATCAACAGTACTGCCATATCACATAACATTTTGTTGTTTTAGGCTTATCTTTGTAAATTTCACATTACATTACATGTATCATTATTCAGTAGAAACATCTTTAATCAATATGTATACTGAATTTGGTAAGCACAAGTACTGAAAATGCTGCTCAAAAAAATATTACATCCACAATCGTTTTTTGTTTCGCTTCTCCTGTAAAATTAACATTTATGGCACTATTGAATCATGGGTGCGATATGTGTATTGTGTAATAAATATATTATGGGCTAATATAAAAGAGTTAAATGAGTATGAATGTTAACACCCAAAAACTCTAATGGAGGAATAAAATTAAATTTTTCTAAAAAAAGGAATTTTTTAAAAACAACACATACATTAACCTAAATAGTTATGTTATTGGTATAATATTACATAAAATAATATATATTTTTTTCTTTAAGAATTTTCAGGGAAATAATGTCTTGGGTATACCATCTTTTTTCATTTTGTAATGGTAATTTCTATATATCTACTTTATTATATAATGTAATTATATTGTATCTACCTCACACAATAAGTAAAAGATTTTAATAAATAATAATAATACTTTTGCTAATGGAATCTGTATTTTAATTTTATTTAATTTAGACAAAAAAACATTCTCAAAAAAAAATTAAATAACTAGTGGATTCAAGAAAACACCACAAACATACAGAAAAAATGCAATATCTTTGAGACAGGATTAGGCCTTTCATATATAGTCAAATACTTGACTACGACTGGTCAATGCCTAAATATGGAAGCATCTTCATAATATGGGGCTCTCAGTATACACATTTTGCAAGGAATACGAACGAGAAGATGAGACCATCGAGCATGTCACCCTACGATTTATTAAAAGATTTGTATTCAGCGAATATCGGCTAACACCGACCGATATGAAAGAAGCATCTCTTGGCGGCGTTGTCACCTACATTAAATCTGTAGGCTGGCTCACGAGCTTGGTGCTTATCATCTTAGAAGGATGCGCAATGAGCCTTAGTGAGGTTTAAGTGTCATGAGACCATCGAGCATGTCACCCTACGATTTATTAAAAGATTTGTATTCAGCGAATATAGGCTAACACCGAGCGATATGAAAGAAGCATCTCTTGGCGGCGTTGTCACCTACATTAAATCTGTAGGCTGGCTCACGAGCTTGGTGCTTATCATCTTAGAAGGATGCGCAATGAGCCCTAGTGAGATTTAAGTGTCATGAGGTAACTCACCCTCCATGCGTTACATGTGCCTTTCATACATAAAATACACCTAAAAATGTCAAATAACTGACATATAAAACTCAAAAAAAGGCTAAAAATAATTCATTTCAATACAAAATACACACAAAGATGGAAAATAGCATCAGAATAATTACAATATCTTTCTTATGTGAACTATACCAAAAATTTAAATTTAAAACAAAAAAAATAAAACGCAGACACATTGGCACACAATGTAATGAACCAAACTATCTATTATGTTTGTCTTTAGTGGAGATCTACGTATAATACGCAAACCTTGAAGTCGGGTAAAAAAAAAGGCCGGGTCGTCTAGGTATCTACTTGGGCTGTGATTAGTAGAAATATGTATATTTTATGGTCGTCATCTATAACGAAGTTTAGGCAGTTGTGCTTTTGTCCTTCTAAAGTAGAGTGATGAGATTTAGTAGAACCCTGCTTTCAATAGTTTTCGGGATAATATTGTAGGTAGAAAACTACAATATTTTGAGAACAAAATAAGTAAATATTTGATGAAATAGTTAGCTGTATAATATAATTACTAAAATATCGAATCCATAGTAAATTAGTAGTCATTTTTATACATATGCAAGGCTTCTTTTAAATTGGGCACACAAAAATATCTAGAATCCATTCCTTTATAACATAACAGATGACAAATAAATATTTAAATAAATCTTTAGATGTATATTATAATTACTAAAATATTGAAAGCATATTAAATTAGTAGTCACATATATTACTTGAAGGTGAAGGACAATACAAATTTGCTATTATACCTATTATATTGGAAAATACAGATGAACTATGAACAATTTTTCATTAATACTAGCGTTTCAATACAATTAATCCAATTTAATTTTAACAAAAAACATACACATAATCCCAAGTTGGCCATAAATAAAGGGTTATAGAGGTAGATATTCTAAGAAAAATCAATAGATCGAGAGATCGACACGATACACCTTCGTCTCCTGATTTTCTTTACCAAAACTCAAAGCCGCTATTGCGATACCTACCTACTTAACCGCAAAATTATATTTCTGGCGTAGGTCTTTTTTGTATTTAGGTAAAAACAGTATTAAGTCCAAAAATTAACTATTGCACATATAGTTATGATTCCATTTTAAACGTCACGTCACGCGCGAACCCGGCGAGATAAGTATCATAACTCTGTAATTTTTTTTGTATCATTGTATTTATACACGTTATATGGGGGATGTTATTTCATATTGGATATAACAAAGAATAATCAACAGTGTAGCCATTTAGGGTGACAAGTTGCCAAAATGATGATTTTTTTGTCTCTATGAGAGTGTGACGGCGATTTTCAATAAACGCCAATTTTTAACGACTTTTTATAGGTGAAAAATTTTTTGTATTCATAGAAGCCTATCAATATTTCCATACACGTCTTATACAGTAGATAGGAAAAAATAACAATAATTATTTTTGTTATTAGGTACCCCTCATGGAAACGCGGACGTAGAAAGAGTATTTTCAAATAAGTTAGATGTAAAAAAAAACAAAAATAATAAAATGAGTATTGAATTATTGAGGGGCTTATTGGAGGTTAATTTATATTTTAAAAAATAAATAAAAATTGATGTTTTAGTTATGAAATCAGCGAGAAAAAATTCACAAAAATGTATAATATTTATAAAGATGCATCAAAAACCAGGAAAAATTATATCAAGTTCAGATTCAGACGGTGAATCATATTAAAACAATTTTTTTTATTAAATATTTATTCTTTGCGTATTATGCTTTTTTTCCCAAAAACACATTTTTTCTTTAATATTAACAGTTTTCCGACCCGAATATCCCAAAAAAAGCTGTAGTAGCAAAGTGGTGACTTTTCATACTGCTCGATAGCGACTTTTTACTTTGTTACTCTAGCAGCACTGATAGTAAGTCAGTCGCCTCCTATGGTCTCCGGTGGTTAGAAGTTAGGAGCTACGATTATATGAATACCAAAAGCTAAGTGTTGTCAGCCGAAACATAAGTATGTAGGGTCTGATTACAATTAGAAAAACACAGCTACGTCATCATTTGCCAAAGAAATTAATTGGTTACCGCCGCCTACTGGAGGTTTAGTAAAGTATTAATTTTATAGGAAATATTGTTTTATACCTGATAACTTAGTCACTTTTTATTTATTTATTGATATTTTATAGATATGTACTCGAAATTCAAAATAATGGTTATGACGTAACGGTGTTCTTCTAATTATAAGCAGACCCTACCTATTTAACGCTTTACTTAACTTATTAACAAATTAGGTAGTCATTTTTAAATAAAAAGAAATGGCTGTGTTCGATTACTTTTAACATTTTATCGCAATTTAGCACATAATGTTGGTACACGTATGCTATACTTGCCGTTGTTGAGGTACTCGGAATTACTAAGTAGGTAATTGACTTAATTGCCTAACAAAAATTGTACACATTTATTCCACATTTTTAATAAAACATACCTTTTAATATCGATACCTTTTCGGCAGACTATTATTAGGGTCATTTGAACAAATGAGGGTTACGTTACTCTGGTAAAAAGTATCGATATAAAGAAATTTTACTTACTACCTACAATATAAAAACCAATTACTCGTACTCATTACAATCCAATATAATGTACCTCTGCACCTTTAACAAAACAACAATACTTTTAATTGTTTAAATGAATACATAATTTTTTTATTTCGTTATATTCTATGATAAAAAATATGTGAAATTCCAATTTATTTCCTTATACTCCTCTTGAACGGTTTTTGATAAAAAAACAATAAATTTGAGGATAAATACAATATTTATTATTAAATATGCGCCTTAAAAGGTATGTGGGAACGCGAGGAAATTAAAATCGCAGGCGTAAAAGTTGTAAAAATTGTTAAAATTGGTTTCCACCCCATTCTAAACATTTTTTTACCTTCGTACGATGGTATGTGTACGGGATCTAGTGGTTGATTGGGGCGGTATCGAATGGGGTGCTGGGCGTACTATTTCTTAGCAATCTTCTTTACTAATTAAAAGATGTTTTGGAATGTAATTACATATGAGAATAATTAATTGTTCTTTAATGAGTAATCTAAGTACCTACCTCTCCGATACTAAATACTATATGGATTATAGTACATACCTATTTGAATTGTTTTTTCATACTTAACGTCTACACTTCTCGAGGCAGACCATCTAACTGATACTGAGGATCTTCTTGCAGTTCTTACCACCCCTATATTAAATAAATTTGAGCATAATGTAATAAGCAGGGAAACCTTAGAATAAGTGGGTATTTTTGAGGATTTTTGTAACGCACATGTTTTCAAGAAAAGTCAGTTTTTTTTAGATAGCGGTAGCACACCCAGCATGACTTTTCTGTCTAAAAGTTTTGATGTACGAGGCGGCCTTTGTGCTATTTTCGCAAAGGCCGCGTCGCGTCTTTTATTTTTGTAAGACAGACACATTTCTAATCACAGCAACGCCATTCAAATAACGATGACGCTTCATTGTATGTATTTTAAATGGGGAATCTCAACTGTGACCTCCGCCAAAAATACTACAAATATCGGTTCGAGAAAAAATGGGAACATAAAAATTTGTCGGCGGAAGGTACACAAACTATGTGTTTTCATTAATAACATATTTATTTCTTAATTAATATGAGCATATAATACATAAAAAATAAGAAAAAAGTGTGATCCTCATTGAAACAGAGAAAAATGCAATATTTTTGACGTAGGAAAAAGCCGTTCATATATTGTTAAAATACTCGACTACAACTAGACAGAATTTGTGCCCAAGTGATCACAGGCATCCTGATTGGTCATTGCCAAATAGAGAAACATCTCCATATCATGGAGTTGTCAGGATCCGCATTCTGTAGGGGGTGCGAACAAGAAGATGAGACCATCGTACGTATCCTCTACTATTGCCCAACACTCTCATTTATTAGAATATTTGAGTTCAGCGAGTATCGGCTAACACCGATCGATTGGCTACGTTGTCAAATACATTAATTCATTTTGTATGGCGAGAACGTTTCTATTCACGGTAATGCCATTCAAATAATATTGACGTGACAGCATATTTTAAATAGGGAATCTCAACTGCGGCCACTGCCAAACAAACATACTACAAATTTTGGTTAAAAAAAAAATTAAAATATAAAAATTTGCTTGTGGAATGTACACAAACTATGTGTTTTCGTTAATAACATATTTATTTCTTATTTAATATGAGCATATAATACTATGGCTACACAGAAAGATAGGAAAAATGGTTGTTTTCTTATTGAAACATACAGAAAAAATGCAATATCTTTGACGCAGCAATAATCCTTTCATGCATAATCAAATACTTGACTACGACTGGGCCATTGCCAAGTATGAAAGCATATTCATGTAATGGGACTATCAGAATACACAGTCTGCAAGAAATGAGAACAAGAAGATGAGACCATCGAGCATGTTACCCTACGATTTATTAAAAGATTTGCATTCAGCGAATATCGGCTGACGCCGACCGATATAAAAGAAGCACCTCTTGGCGGCGTTGTCACCTACATTAAATCTGTGGGCTGGCTCAAGAGCTTGATGCATATCATCTTAGAAGGAAGTACAATGGGCCCTGGTGAGGCTTAAGTGTCTTGAGGTAACCCACCTTCCATACGTTACAGGTGCCTTCCATATATAAAAGACACCAAAAAAAATTCAAATAACTGACATAAAATGAGTAAAGCTCAAAAACCGGCTAAAAATAATTCATTTTAATACAAAATACATACAAAAATAGAAAATAACATCAGAATAATTACAATATCTTTCTTATGTGAAAGACACCAAAAATATAAATTTAAATTTAAAACAAAAAAAATAAGTAAAACGGGGATACATTGGCACACAATGTGTTGAACTAAACTACCTATTGTGTTTGTCTTTAGTGGAGATCTACGTATAATACGCAAACTTTGAAGTCAGGTAAAAAAAGGACAGAGTCGTCTAGGTATCTAGTTGGGCTATGATTAGTAGAAATATATGTTTTTATGGACACCACCTAAAACTAACTTCAGTGACTCGATAGGACATCGCTTTTAGAATGGTAGGATGGTAAGATTTGGTAGAATCCTGCTTTTTAATGGAATTTGTGCATAGAAACCTGTAATAAATTACCTATTTACAGAATCAAGCTAAGAATTCAGAATAGGTACTATCTATAAAAGTTTATAGAGATACACATACTTTAAGAAAAATCAATAATTGTATGGCGCCAAGAGATTGACATGATACACTATTATCTCGTGATTCGCTTTACCAAAAATCGGAACCGTTATTTTGATATGTACCCTAACATTGAAATTATATTTCTGGCGTAGAGTTTTTTCATATTTTGATAAAAATAGTATTAAGTCCAAAAAATTTACTATTGTACATAATATATAGATACGATTCCATACCACAGGTTATGCGCGAACTCGACGAGAGTTCATCGGTTAAGTATCATATCCCTGTATTTTTTGTATCGTGGTATTTAGATACACATTATATGAGGAATATTATTTGATGTTGAATGTAACAAGTCAATTAGTCAGTAGTCTTCAGCAGTTAGATGTTTAGAGGTGCTACCATATAAATACAAAAAGCTTCTGCCGAACTATAAGTATGTATCTATTTAACGCCGCCACCACCTAGTAAACGTTCTTAACTGATTAACAGAGTACTCATATTTAGATAAAAGATGACTGTTTTGATTTACCTAATAACATTTATCCGCAATTTAATACATATTGTTGGTAGGTGTTTGCAATGCTTTTACCTATTGTTTGTAGCTGGTAACAGAGGGTGGGAGGGGCAAGTTGTACTATGTCCCGGCGGTGGGAGCGGACATGTGATCTCTGTTAATTTCAAAGTAAATTTGCATATCGATGGATTTTGCTTTTTATTGATCTCGACGTCTGGAAGCATAGATTAGGCTTCCATAAATTCTGCTTCCAGACGTCGAGATCAATAAAAAGCAAAATCCATCGATATGCAAATTTACTTTGAAATTAACAGAGATCACATGTCCGCTCCCACCGCCGGGACATAGTACAACTTGCCCCTCCCACCCTCTGTTACCAGCTACAAACAATAGGTAAAAGCATTGCAAACACCTACCAACAATATGTATTAAATTGCGGATAAATGTTATTAGGTAAATCAAAACAGTCATCTTTTATCTAAATATGAGTACTCTGTTAATCAGTTAAGAACGTTTACTAGGTGGTGGCGGCGTTAAATAGATACATACTTATAGTTCGGCAGAAGCTTTTTGTATTTATATGGTAGCACCTCTAAACATCTAACTGCTGAAGACTACTGACTAATTGACTTGTTACATTCAACATCAAATAATATTCCTCATATAATGTGTATCTAAATACCACGATACAAAAAATACAGGGATATGATACTTAACCGATGAACTCTCGTCGAGTTCGCGCATAACCTGTGGTATGGAATCGTATCTATATATTATGTACAATAGTAAATTTTTTGGACTTAATACTATTTTTATCAAAATATGAAAAAACTCTACGCCAGAAATATAATTTCAATGTTAGGGTACATATCAAAATAACGGTTCCGATTTTTGGTAAAGCGAATCACGAGATAATAGTGTATCATGTCAATCTCTTGGCGCCATACAATTATTGATTTTTCTTAAAGTATGTGTATCTCTATAAACTTTTATAGATAGTACCTATTCTGAATTCTTAGCTTGATTCTGTAAATAGGTAATTTATTACAGGTTTCTATGCACAAATTCCATTAAAAAGCAGGATTCTACCAAATCTTACCATCCTACCATTCTAAAAGCGATGTCCTATCGAGTCACTGAAGTTAGTTTTAGGTGGTGTCCATAAAAACATATATTTCTACTAATCATAGCCCAACTAGATACCTAGACGACTCTGTCCTTTTTTTACCTGACTTCAAAGTTTGCTATTATACGTAGATCTCCACTAAAGACAAACACAATAGGTAGTTTAGTTCAACACATTGTGTGCCAATGTATCCCCGTTTTACTTATTTTTTTTGTTTTAAATTTAAATTTATATTTTTGGTGTCTTTCACATAAGAAAGATATTGTAATTATTCTGATGTTATTTTCTATTTTTGTATGTATTTTGTATTAAAATGAATTATTTTTAGCCGGTTTTTGAGCTTTACTCATTTTATGTCAGTTATTTGAATTTTTTTTGGTGTCTTTTATATATGGAAGGCACCTGTAACGTATGGAAGGTGGGTTACCTCAAGACACTTAAGCCTCACCAGGGCCCATTGTACTTCCTTCTAAGATGATATGCATCAAGCTCTTGAGCCAGCCCACAGATTTAATGTAGGTGACAACGCCGCCAAGAGGTGCTTCTTTTATATCGGTCGGCGTCAGCCGATATTCGCTGAATGCAAATCTTTTAATAAATCGTAGGGTAACATGCTCGATGGTCTCATCTTCTTGTTCTCATTTCTTGCAGACTGTGTATTCTGATAGTCCCATTACATGAATATGCTTTCATACTTGGCAATGGCCCAGTCGTAGTCAAGTATTTGATTATGCATGAAAGGATTATTGCTGCGTCAAAGATATTGCATTTTTTCTGTATGTTTCAATAAGAAAACAACCATTTTTCCTATCTTTCTGTGTAGCCATAGTATTATATGCTCATATTAAATAAGAAATAAATATGTTATTAACGAAAACACATAGTTTGTGTACATTCCACAAGCAAATTTTTATATTTTAATTTTTTTTTTAACCAAAATTTGTAGTATGTTTGTTTGGCAGTGGCCGCAGTTGAGATTCCCTATTTAAAATATGCTGTCACGTCAATATTATTTGAATGGCATTACCGTGAATAGAAACGTTCTCGCCATACAAAATGAATTAATGTATTTGACAACGTAGCCAATCGATCGGTGTTAGCCGATACTCGCTGAACTCAAATATTCTAATAAATGAGAGTGTTGGGCAATAGTAGAGGATACGTACGATGGTCTCATCTTCTTGTTCGCACCCCCTACAGAATGCGGATCCTGACAACTCCATGATATGGAGATGTTTCTCTATTTGGCAATGACCAATCAGGATGCCTGTGATCACTTGGGCACAAATTCTGTCTAGTTGTAGTCGAGTATTTTAACAATATATGAACGGCTTTTTCCTACGTCAAAAATATTGCATTTTTCTCTGTTTCAATGAGGATCACACTTTTTTCTTATTTTTTATGTATTATATGCTCATATTAATTAAGAAATAAATATGTTATTAATGAAAACACATAGTTTGTGTACCTTCCGCCGACAAATTTTTATGTTCCCATTTTTTCTCGAACCGATATTTGTAGTATTTTTGGCGGAGGTCACAGTTGAGATTCCCCATTTAAAATACATACAATGAAGCGTCATCGTTATTTGAATGGCGTTGCTGTGATTAGAAATGTGTCTGTCTTACAAAAATAAAAGACGCGACGCGGCCTTTGCGAAAATAGCACAAAGGCCGCCTCGTACATCAAAACTTTTAGACAGAAAAGTCATGCTGGGTGTGCTACCGCTATCTAAAAAAAACTGACTTTTCTTGAAAACATGTGCGTTACAAAAATCCTCAAAAATACCCACTTATTCTAAGGTTTCCCTGCTTATTACATTATGCTCAAATTTATTTAATATAGGGGTGGTAAGAACTGCAAGAAGATCCTCAGTATCAGTTAGATGGTCTGCCTCGAGAAGTGTAGACGTTAAGTATGAAAAAACAATTCAAATAGGTATGTACTATAATCCATATAGTATTTAGTATCGGAGAGGTAGGTACTTAGATTACTCATTAAAGAACAATTAATTATTCTCATATGTAATTACATTCCAAAACATCTTTTAATTAGTAAAGAAGATTGCTAAGAAATAGTACGCCCAGCACCCCATTCGATACCGCCCCAATCAACCACTAGATCCCGTACACATACCATCGTACGAAGGTAAAAAAATGTTTAGAATGGGGTGGAAACCAATTTTAACAATTTTTACAACTTTTACGCCTGCGATTTTAATTTCCTCGCGTTCCCACATACCTTTTAAGGCGCATATTTAATAATAAATATTGTATTTATCCTCAAATTTATTGTTTTTTTATCAAAAACCGTTCAAGAGGAGTATAAGGAAATAAATTGGAATTTCACATATTTTTTATCATAGAATATAACGAAATAAAAAAATTATGTATTCATTTAAACAATTAAAAGTATTGTTGTTTTGTTAAAGGTGCAGAGGTACATTATATTGGATTGTAATGAGTACGAGTAATTGGTTTTTATATTGTAGGTAGTAAGTAAAATTTCTTTATATCGATACTTTTTACCAGAGTAACGTAACCCTCATTTGTTCAAATGACCCTAATAATAGTCTGCCGAAAAGGTATCGATATTAAAAGGTATGTTTTATTAAAAATGTGGAATAAATGTGTACAATTTTTGTTAGGCAATTAAGTCAATTACCTACTTAGTAATTCCGAGTACCTCAACAACGGCAAGTATAGCATACGTGTACCAACATTATGTGCTAAATTGCGATAAAATGTTAAAAGTAATCGAACACAGCCATTTCTTTTTATTTAAAAATGACTACCTAATTTGTTAATAAGTTAAGTAAAGCGTTAAATAGGTAGGGTCTGCTTATAATTAGAAGAACACCGTTACGTCATAACCATTATTTTGAATTTCGAGTACATATCTATAAAATATCAATAAATAAATAAAAAGTGACTAAGTTATCAGGTATAAAACAATATTTCCTATAAAATTAATACTTTACTAAACCTCCAGTAGGCGGCGGTAACCAATTAATTTCTTTGGCAAATGATGACGTAGCTGTGTTTTTCTAATTGTAATCAGACCCTACATACTTATGTTTCGGCTGACAACACTTAGCTTTTGGTATTCATATAATCGTAGCTCCTAACTTCTAACCACCGGAGACCATAGGAGGCGACTGACTTACTATCAGTGCTGCTAGAGTAACAAAGTAAAAAGTCGCTATCGAGCAGTATGAAAAGTCACCACTTTGCTACTACAGCTTTTTTTGGGATATTCGGGTCGGAAAACTGTTAATATTAAAGAAAAAATGTGTTTTTGGGAAAAAAAGCATAATACGCAAAGAATAAATATTTAATAAAAAAAATTGTTTTAATATGATTCACCGTCTGAATCTGAACTTGATATAATTTTTCCTGGTTTTTGATGCATCTTTATAAATATTATACATTTTTGTGAATTTTTTCTCGCTGATTTCATAACTAAAACATCAATTTTTATTTATTTTTTAAAATATAAATTAACCTCCAATAAGCCCCTCAATAATTCAATACTCATTTTATTATTTTTGTTTTTTTTTACATCTAACTTATTTGAAAATACTCTTTCTACGTCCGCGTTTCCATGAGGGGTACCTAATAACAAAAATAATTATTGTTATTTTTTCCTATCTACTGTATAAGACGTGTATGGAAATATTGATAGGCTTCTATGAATACAAAAAATTTTTCACCTATAAAAAGTCGTTAAAAATTGGCGTTTATTGAAAATCGCCGTCACACTCTCATAGAGACAAAAAAATCATCATTTTGGCAACTTGTCACCCTAAATGGCTACACTGTTGATTATTCTTTGTTATATCCAATATGAAATAACATCCCCCATATAACGTGTATAAATACAATGATACAAAAAAAATTACAGAGTTATGATACTTATCTCGCCGGGTTCGCGCGTGACGTGACGTTTAAAATGGAATCATAACTATATGTGCAATAGTTAATTTTTGGACTTAATACTGTTTTTACCTAAATACAAAAAAGACCTACGCCAGAAATATAATTTTGCGGTTAAGTAGGTAGGTATCGCAATAGCGGCTTTGAGTTTTGGTAAAGAAAATCAGGAGACGAAGGTGTATCGTGTCGATCTCTCGATCTATTGATTTTTCTTAGAATATCTACCTCTATAACCCTTTATTTATGGCCAACTTGGGATTATGTGTATGTTTTTTGTTAAAATTAAATTGGATTAATTGTATTGAAACGCTAGTATTAATGAAAAATTGTTCATAGTTCATCTGTATTTTCCAATATAATAGGTATAATAGCAAATTTGTATTGTCCTTCACCTTCAAGTAATATATGTGACTACTAATTTAATATGCTTTCAATATTTTAGTAATTATAATATACATCTAAAGATTTATTTAAATATTTATTTGTCATCTGTTATGTTATAAAGGAATGGATTCTAGATATTTTTGTGTGCCCAATTTAAAAGAAGCCTTGCATATGTATAAAAATGACTACTAATTTACTATGGATTCGATATTTTAGTAATTATATTATACAGCTAACTATTTCATCAAATATTTACTTATTTTGTTCTCAAAATATTGTAGTTTTCTACCTACAATATTATCCCGAAAACTATTGAAAGCAGGGTTCTACTAAATCTCATCACTCTACTTTAGAAGGACAAAAGCACAACTGCCTAAACTTCGTTATAGATGACGACCATAAAATATACATATTTCTACTAATCACAGCCCAAGTAGATACCTAGACGACCCGGCCTTTTTTTTTACCCGACTTCAAGGTTTGCGTATTATACGTAGATCTCCACTAAAGACAAACATAATAGATAGTTTGGTTCATTACATTGTGTGCCAATGTGTCTGCGTTTTATTTTTTTTGTTTTAAATTTAAATTTTTGGTATAGTTCACATAAGAAAGATATTGTAATTATTCTGATGCTATTTTCCATCTTTGTGTGTATTTTGTATTGAAATGAATTATTTTTAGCCTTTTTTGAGTTTTATATGTCAGTTATTTGACATTTTTAGGTGTATTTTATGTATGAAAGGCACATGTAACGCATGGAGGGTGAGTTACCTCATGACACTTAAATCTCACTAGGGGCTCATTGCGCATCCTTCTAAGATGATAAGCACCAAGCTCGTGAGCCAGCCTACAGATTTAATGTAGGTGACAACGCCGCCAAGAGATGCTTCTTTCATATCGCTCGGTGTTAGCCTATATTCGCTGAATACAAATCTTTTAATAAATCGTAGGGTGACATGCTCGATGGTCTCATGACACTTAAACTTCACTAAGGCTCATTGCGCATCCTTCTAAGATGATAAGCACCAAGCTCGTGAGCCAGCCTACAGATTTAATGTAGGTGACAACGCCGCCAAGAGATGCTTCTTTCATATCGGTCGGTGTTAGCCGATATTCGCTGAATACAAATCTTTTAATAAATCGTAGGGT
>OV651820.1:28627829-28658832 GCA_927349885.1 Psylliodes chrysocephalus
AAAATTGAATGGGTAATGGCAATGCCCCATTTGAAAATTAAGCCTGAAGTCACTCTTGAAAGGTATACACAAACACAACTACAGAAGACAACAACCATCTATTAAATATTCAACATTATAAGAAAACAAAAGAAAATGTAATTTTAACGGTCAAAAGAACTGTTTATATGGTATTTAAAGTATATCTTAATAGGTTTGATAATTTTCCTGGAAATTACAATTTACAAATTCCAGCGCATTCCGGACAAAACGCGAAAATTCCAGACATGTCCGGACTTTTCCTGATGTCTGGTAACCCTACCCAAGATGTTCTGGAGATACTGAATTTTTTCACACTAATCAATCTATATCTAAAAATAAAACACATTTATTATTATGTAAATTTAATGTGATTCTATAAACAAAATACCTATGAATATCACAATGAATAAGTACAATCAGTCAACATGTTTAAAATAAAAGTATGTAATTCAATATTGACTAAATTATTATCAATACATAATAAATAAAGTAAATATAAAAATAAACCTAAAATATATAAATCAAATAAAAATCTTCATTTAATTAAGTAGGTATTCTAAGATAATTCTTAACGCAAAATTATAATTAATAGTTTTAGGTTTAACGATTTTCGTTACTTAATAAATGTTTTTTTTTAATTTCAAACCCCCTCCCAAGTACCTATTTAAAAGTTTAAATGTGGACCATAATTAAATTGTTTACTTCATTATCAAAAATACGTCAATTGTTAAACCTTGGAAATTACCGGAATACTCGATAGCAATCAGAGAAAATTATTAAATAAACGTTAAATAAATATTCCTATGTAATTAAAGGTTTATATTATGTAATTACTTCTTCGTAATACATTATGTCTAATTTTATATTTGTTTAAAGGTTAATGGTCAATTTTGGATATAGGTTATTTTATTTTTTGTATGCACTTTAAAAACTGAAATGAACTAAAAATGATATCAGAAAATGTTTAAAATCCTTTCTAGGCTATGCGCCACCTACTTCAACAGAACAAAAATGAATAACAACCCCCTACTTGTCATACATCCAGTGGTGGCTTGTTTGTAAGGGCTAGCATGATATAAAAATGTTATCTATCCATACCATTTTTATTAAAAATAGTTATTTATGTACCAAGTCAGCAAAGTGATTCTTTATCGAACTAGTCTGAGATTATGAGCAGACCGAGAGAAGCGAGTTCGATACAAACTTTTATCGGCAACCATAAATAATTATAATTAATAAAAATAAAGACATTATAACATCACATTTTAGTATGACAAAGTAAAAAACAGAAAAATAACAGCGAATACAAATCAAATCATTTACAGACTATTTCTGTCAGACGGGCATGGATATGTTTATAAATATTAGCGGCAAATAAGTTATTTGATTTTTACTTCATCAAATCGCTATGGTAATACTTATCTTTATTAAAGTTTGGCGATAAAATATATTATATTCCACGTCTATTTTTTACTTTCATACGGCTCTTTTGTTTTACTTGTTCCAAGTATAATCTGGCTAACCGTCCCCGGCGTTCAGTATATTTATTATACGTTAACTGGTGTTGCTGGCAGCGCTAAAAGTTGTAGCGCTTTTAATTCACGTAATTGGGCTGTCAGATCGAACGACGTTGCTTGCGCTCTTAGCTCTCAGATAATAAATTTTTATATGCAAGAGGGCTATGAAAAATTCCGCCTCGCTCCTATGTAGACAGTGAGGAGAGTATAGATTCTGTTTACTGTTGAATAGAAAGCAAGATGGCGTGACAGACAAGCCACCACTGCGTACATAATTGGAAAACCAGTAATAAATATTTGCAGTGATATACTCTAACAGCATGGTTCAATAGTGTATAATAATTAAAAACCTATTTAAAAAGAAGAGGCATGTTTATTTGAATTAAATATTTCTATCTAAGAGTACAAAATCGATTGTTTTTATTAGGTGTTACTTTTTGCTCTAAGGCTCGTTTTATTATCTTTAGTTTATGAGACATTGCCACTGCAAGTTCTTTAATTGTCACCTTGTATAATAACGATATTTGTCTTATTTTAATTCGTTTAGCAATTATTATTGTAAAGCTGCATTTTTTTGAAGAAGTAATCAATGCTTACATGATTTTCACATTTGTTAATGTTTCCTTAGTTATTTGTAATGCACTTTACACACATATAAATTAACATACAGTGAGCATCATAAGTCTTACGCCCCCTATCTAACTCGTTACTGGAGTCTTGTTAGGAAAATCGGCGAGACACGTCGATTTTTTCTATCATTATAATTATCTGTGGCAAATGGTTTATCCAATGCCATCCTTTTTCCCTTCACACACACACACACACGTCGATTTTTGATTTCTACAATGTACATTTTTGTATGAATAGTTTACCCTTAATTTCATCCCTTACTGGAGGGGAGCAACCCTTTTGAAAAATTTAAATGGCATGGGGTGGTGAGTAATAGCTCATTTGAAAGATGGTTTTATTCTCTATTCAACCGTGTAAAAAATTTTGAAATTTGCTTCATTAATTCTCGACTAATTATTGTTACAGAATAAAGAAAATTAACGTAGCGCACTCATCCCTAGAATTAAAATTCGGCCCTGCATGATATCGGTTTTGGTTTAGACGTGAAGTAAGACTTTTTGCCATTAGATAAGGTCACTGTTAGTTTAGTTGCTTTCCTATTTGTGATGTTTTGTTATTTTTAAACATGAATAAATCAACACGTAATGAAGCAAATTTTAAAATTTTTGCCACGGTTGAATAGAGAATGAAACCCCCTTTCAAATGAGCTTTCACTCACCACCCCATGCCATTTAAATTTTTCGAACGGGTTGCTCCCCTTCAGTAAGGAATGAAAATAAGGGTAAACTATTCATTCAAAAATGTAAATTGTTGAAATCAAAAATCGACGTGTCTCTGCGATTTTCCTAACAAGACTCCAGTAAGGAGTTAGATAGGGGGGTAAGACTTATGATGCTCACTGTATAAATTAAGTTGCTGAGTCCTGCTCCTGCAATTCTACAGGGTGTTCCATCTCACAGTAATTGGAAAAATTTCCCGAAATACGTCGGATGATTTTGTTTGGGGGACATCTTTTGACGTATATTTGAGGCTTGAAGGAGTAACCCCCTATAAGGGGCGCTTTCACCCCTCAAAATTGAATAGGGAAGAGGGGTTGACTGATACTTCATTTGTAAGGTCTTGAAAGCCTCTTTACAACGATGTATGAAAAAAATCACATTCTTAAAAAAAATTAATTGTTTTATCATGCTTACAATCAAAGAAATCAAAACTGCGTTTTTAAATCAAATGTTCAAATTGTCCTCCTTTGACTTCCATATAATAATAAACTCTCGAACTAATAAATAAAAAAATTCAAAACATTTTCTTATGTTGCCTTCATTTTTTGTTCTTAGAAGGTGTTTATCACGTTTCTTCGATCATTTCATGTATTAAAAATCAATCTGTTAAGTTACTACTTTGCTGATTTGCTTACAATTTTAAAAATAAATTATGGTGTACACATTGCAAGAATGTGTTGAGTTGGTTAGCCTGTATTACCAAAATCAAAGTGTTGCCCGACCGGCTGCAAGGATATTTAACCGAAACAAAATGTGTTGAGACGGGTTCAGTAATGGATAAAAAAAGGCACCCATTGGAACTGTGAATGATGAAGGAGCAGCTGTGGCGGTATTGGGCCATGTCCAACTTATGCCAAACACGCAATCTGTCCGACAACTTTCTGCAGTTTCCGGTATTGGCCAATCTAACGTTTTCAGAATTTTACATAAACATAAGTTCCATCCGTACAAAATTAAATTAATTCATGAATTAAATGATGATGATTTGGATCGAAGGCAAGAGTTTTGCGAAATTATGGCCGAGCGTATCAACAATAACCCAAATTTCTTGTACAACGTTTGCTTTTCTGACGAATGCACTTTTTCACTTAATGAAGAGGTTAACCAGCATAACTGCAGAATTTGGAGCGATACAAATTCTCATGTATTTTATGAAACTCACACTCAATATCCGGAAAAGCTAAAGGTTTGGGAAGGAATTTTGGGAGACCACCTAATTGGACCTCTGTTTATTCCTGGTAATTTAAATAGCGAAATTTATCTTGAAATGCTGGAAAATGCGATTGATCCGTTAATAACAGAAAAACTAGAAAACGATCCTCTACTAATTGAATAACAATTGCATTTCCAACAAGACGGACTCACTAAGCCGCACCGGTTCGCCAATACCTCAATTTACAATACCCTGGTCGTTGGATTGGAAGAAGAGGTCCTATGCAGTGGCCTGCTCGCTCTCCTGACCTAAACCCTCTGGATTTCTTCTTATGTGGACATCTTAAGTCCAAGATTTTTGTGACTCAGCCTGAAAATTTGGACGAACTACGCCAACGAATTGTAAATGAGTGTCGTCAAATAACTCCAATTATGCTGGACCATGTTAGAGACGATTTTCAGTCAAGATTGTATTATTATATGGAAGTCAATGCAGGACAATTTGAACATTTGATTTAAAAACACAGTTTTTATTTTTTTGATTGTAAGCATGATAAAACAATTAATTTTTTTTAAGAATGTGATTTTTTTTCATACACCGTTGTAAAGAGGCTTCCAAGACCTTACAAATGAAGTATCACTTAATCCCTCTTCATTATTCAATTTTAAGGAGTTGAAGCGTCCTCTCATAGGGGATTGCTCGTTCAAGCCTCAAATATACGTCAAAAGATGTCCCCCAAAGAAAATCATCCGACGAGTTTCGGGAAATTTTTCCAATTACTATGAGATAAGAGATATACGGGGTGGCTCGCCTGAAATGTAACACTCTGTATAATATTTATTATAGACTATGAGATTGGAATATAGACTATAAGAAAAGGAAACTACGAGAAACCCTTAATTTGCTTGCTGTTTCACTGAAAAATTGAATATTACGTTCATCTAAATGAAAAGTAATCAGAAGAATCCTTGTTTTTACTGAGTTTAACTTATCATAAATTATCACTCTTAATATTATTGCAGCAAAACATTCTATATCATTTATTAATCCTTAATACATTTTTTTACACCAAAATCTTCAAGATTGGTAAAAGGGCGTACCCAGAAGAATTTTTTCTTCTTTAATTTGGTGTCATCGGCATCAACCACTAAGCTTATTTGCCTTGTGTTCTGTGTAGACTTTGTTACTGTTTCCCAGCGCCACTTTAGGAACAACACTGTTAATTAAAATGAATATTTAATTTATTAAATTAAATAAAAATCTCTATTGATAATTATATTGATTTAGTTGATAACAAACTACCATCGAAAACAATATTTTGAGGACCAACTACCAATAAATGACCTTATTAACCCACCTCTTTTAATTCATTTTATTTTACATACGATATGAATTTAAAATAACTGAAAAATTATGTATAATTTTAATAACAACAATAATCTCACTACAATTAGCTGATTTTTTATAAATTTCAATTGATATAAAATAAAAACTCCCAGGCCGGATATTTTGGAAAGTAATAGAGATATTTTAATTCTGTAAAAGCCAGTTCATAGAGCGCTAAGAGAGCCTCAGGTTTAGATATAAATTGATTTCAAATAGGTCAATATGTAGATGGCGCTGCGCTTCATAATTTTTTTTCGATGGGAGTATCTTTCTTATGTAGCGCATCTTGTAAAAAATGCATTTTTAAGCAAATTTTATTCTATGAACTAATTCGATAAATCTAGCCATGTTTGATATACAGAGTGAGTCACTCAACAGTTTCATCCTGTTTTTCGGCATTAATCATTGGAATTTTAGAAAATGCTAAACAGGTCGATTTTTATTCCAAATTAAACGCTGTTTTACAATGCAGACATCTGTCATGTGTCAACCCCCTTCCTTTTACTTCTCCAACCCCTTAATTTTAAATAAGAAATGTACCATGTACGGCACATCATTAAAAAGGTAATTTTATAGGGAAGTCAGAAATATGACAGTTTATTGAGATACTTTTAATTTTAGCGACTTCTATCGGGATAAAAAATCTGTAACGTATTATAAAGTGTGACACTTCATTTAAAAGCTAATTTAATTACTGATTTAATACACCACATAACATTAATATAAATATTTCCCTATTGCACTTGCAACAAAACAAAGTTAACAATAATGTTTAAAATAATGCATGACTAATTTTCAAACTATTGCAAGTGCAATATGGATATTTATATTAATATTATGTTATTAATTAATGTTATGTGGTACATTGAATTATTAAATTTGCTTTCAAATAAGGTGTCACACTTTAAAATACGTAGTATTTTATCCCGATAGAGGGTGGTACAATTAAAAGTATTACAATGAACAGTCATATTTCTAAATTTCCCATAAAATTACGTTTTTAATGCTGTACTACACATTGTAGTATCACACTCTATAATACGTATTAGTTTTGTTATCCCTCTAGAGGGCGATAAAATTTATGTAACGCAATGCAAAGAAATATTTCTAAATCCCCCTTAAATTACCTTTTCAATGATGTGCCATACATGGTACATTACCTATTTAAAATTAAGGTGTGGAGAAGTACAAGGGAGGGGGTTGACACATGACAGATGTCTGTATTGTAAAAATATTTTTAATTTATCGACCTGTTTTAGCATTTTCTTAAAATACAATGATTAATGCTGAAAAACAGGATGAAACTGTTTTAAGTGACCCACTCTGTATATCAAAAATTGCTAGATATATCGAATTAGTTCATAGAACAAAATCAGCTTAAAAATGAATTTTTTCCAAGATGTGCTACACAAGAAAGTTTCTCCCATCGAAAAAAATTATTAAGCGCAGCGCCATCTACATTAACCTATTTAACGTCAATTTATCTTTAAAACTGAAGCTCTCTTAGAGCTCTGTGAACTGGCTTTTACAGAATTAAAATATCTCTATTACTTACCAAAATATCCGGCCTGGGAGTTTTTATTGGCACACCCTGTATACATTATTGTAGAAAAAATATTCTTAAAAGGCAACGTTAATAGGCTCTGATGTTTACAGGTAAATGTACAGGGTGTAAGAGTACAAAGTGCAAATATTTTAACACACGTAAACTTTGGCACAAGTAAAAAAAATATTTTTATACCATTCATTGCTTATCTTTGTGGATAAACTAAATTACGTAATTTATTCACAAAGCGACATTGTCAAATTCTTAATATTTTATTAACGCATTCAAATTTAATTTTTAGTTTATTTTTGTTAATATAAACAATGCTAGGCAAAAAAATTTTAAGACTTCTTCATTAACTTATATTTATTAAAATATTTGCATTAAGTAATAATATCTTCATAAAAACGATTTACAAGGGGTTCCAGATTTTGTATGACAACCAGTATCTTAATTCCAATGTAATTTATTATCTATATTTATTTTTTAATTATTTGTTGGAGGATTTTTAGAAACGTGTTCTTTTAAAATCATTCAATTATGGTCATGTAGCAAAAAAGAGATGAATTAAGGCCATTATATTAAACAAAAATCGTTTGTTTATCTGAACAGGTTTAAAAGATATTGATTTTAAACATAAAATATGGAACACCGAGTGTAGGTATACTTTGGCACAAATTTATCATGTTTGAGAGTTTATCAAATAATAAACGTGAATGTATATGTCATTCGTTTTTTTTTTTAATCCAAGTTGGCTGTGAAGATTTGACACATTTTACTGTGTTTTGTTGTATAAAAAAAAATGGTATGGCTCTACAGAGTAAGGCTTTAGTGGTGGCATATACTTTATATAAGATTCAAACCAATCAAAATGTTTAAAATATCTAAGGAAAAACAATAAGCGACGTGGCAACGTTTAATTTTTTGTTGGCTGTTTGCGAACAAGAAGAAGTTTGACAGTGTCAGTATTGCTTAACAGAGTGAGAGATGTTTGATTTTCATAGCTACCTTGGATTTAAGAAGAGACAATGGCATATAAGAGCAAAAATATGCCACTTCCTTAAAAGGTAGTTCACTCGTAAAACGGCCTTTCTTAAGAATTCAATAAAATTGAAATATGAGGTTAATGAAAGTGTCTTTTATGTACCTAAAAAAAATAAAAATGTAAAACGAGATATTAACAATCAAAATGTGCATAATTAACACTCTTGAAGCCCTGTCATGTACACAATCATTGCATTTATTTCAAGATATCTCGAAAATGATTCTTACCATATTTTTTAAAAAATAATGTAATGTAAATCAAGAAATTATAAAATTTTCTAAAAAAACGCTAAATTTTTTTACCGTTTTGATAAAGAAATATAGATTTTTAAAATAAAAATGTTCTTAAAGCAATCGACGCATAGTGGCGTATTGTGATTACAACTTGGCAACGTTGTAATCGATACACTCAACGCCCGCTAATTCAAATGTCTGTTAGATCAGTGCTTCTCAACCTTTTTATTGCCGCGGACAGGTCAAGTTTATCACTTTATCGAGGCCTTCTGGGAAGGGACGTTGTTTATACTTAAGGTTGATATGATTTACCAATTTAAATTTAATTGTATTTAAACATGTCTTCAAAATTAAATAAATATGCAAAAGATAAATATAATTTTATTTAAACATGCCTTCAAAATAAAATACAGTTTCACAAAAAAAATGAATATTAAGTAATTTAAAATTTTAACTTACTAGTATGAGGAAGTAATAAAAAAATACAAATAAAAGTAATGATTTTCTGTAGTATTGATGATATCGTAGGAACGTTCATGACAGCAAGAAATTTATTTATAGCAGTTTGACCAAACCCTAAATGGACATTACCTTTAAATAATTAAAATTATATTAATTATAATAAAAACATTATAAACATAACAAATACTTATGTATTTTTTTTAAAATTTACCTAGAACTGCTTTAGTGTTGACATCTGAAGCTTAACTTCACTTTTTGTTGCATGAACTTTGTCCGTAGGTACTATAGTTTCAATATTACATTCATTACATTTAACATTTAAAATTGAATAAAGGCCCTTTCGTGTTTCATTTGTAATATTTTCAAGAGAAAGAACTCTTTCACACCAGCAACATTTTAAATGTTTTCCCAACTCTAGTAATTCCACGATGCGACCACTGCACAGGTTATTTTTTAAGCTTGGGGTTTACTTTCTCAATTTTTTTGCAATATTCATAGCCAAAATTGATTTTTTGCGTTTGTTGACAAATTTTCCTTTATCTCGCAATTAATTGATCCTGACAATGAAACATTTTGATATTTACATTTATTTCATTTTAGGAATACATTTGACGTTTCACAATATATTTACGACGTTGCCGGATGGATTTTTGTATATATTTATATTTATATTTATATATATATACATTTGTATATAGGATCACATGTGTTGTGTGTACAGTCTGTTACAAAAATAACCTTTCTTTAGATTTAAGAATCTCGAACGGTTGGTATTCACTATAGGGCGATATTTTTGTGTACGACTGTCGCGAGTGAACTACCTTAAAAGATGATTTTCTTTCAGTTAACTTTGAAATAATCAATTTTTTTAAAACTGAGCTATCTTCATTAATTTCTTCATTATTTTTTTAATACTACTTTCACATTATTTACAATAGCAGTTTATGTTACAAGAATGAAAAAATACTTTTCGTCCGTGTTTCATATATTAAATTTGAGCCAGCCGCAAACTGAAAATAAAGAATGTTTAGAAGTAGGAGCCGCTTGACTTTTTCGGCCTGGGTCGTCTATTATGCTTACTGGCCGAAAACCGACGTTTTTTGACACATTCGAATAATAATAACTATTTTTTATCGAAACAAAATAAATAAATTTAACCTTAAAATCTAATTATTATCTTTTCCGGTTTACGATCAATCTTTAAAAAATATTATGATTATTTCTATTATGTTGTCATGTTTATTTTTGGTGGATGCATTTCCACATTTTTAAACTCTTCTGCCAAACTCATTATATTAAATACTGTTGATATTGTCAGAACGTATTCCCCTACGGCACTGACGAAGTGAAATTCGTAGCCGCCATCTTCTGGTCCCCAGTTTGTTACATCTTCACCTAAAATAGTAAACATAACATATTTAATCGAATAAAGTTTATGAGTGGAGGTGATAATGAATAAAATAACAAAAGGTTAGCGGGCATTATATTCAATTCTTTGGAGTAAGAACATTAGGTCAAAAGCAAAGAACAATAACTATCCCAGACAACACAAAGGTCCATTGGACATCCATTCGATATACAAATTTGGATATCTGGACGTTGTAACCCACAAAGCACGTATCTCCTAGAGATCCCACGCCAATGTTAAACTTTTAAACCAAATTAGTGCCACCTTGAGTTTGGAGCAGGAACTAAAATGACAATTGACAAATGGCGGTAAATTCAAATTGTAATTTTTAGGAGTAGGTAGTAGTTTTAAATTAAATTTTAAATGATTTCCACATAAATTATTTTATAAAATAAAGTATGGAACTAGTAAATTCGAGACTTTTATTTTACAAAATAATTTAGGTCGATTATACCAAATTTGAGGAATTAATTTGTTATAAGGGGTCTGATGTGGAGAGTTGGTTTTGCATATTATTATTAAATAAATATAAGATATATTAATAAATAATAAAATAGAAAATTCTCAGGGGTATATTCTGTAACAATTCCTTTATATTTAACGGCCTTAAAAATATTTTCTTCTTTACTTCTGTCATTATTTAAACGGATCTTTAAAATACATTAGAGGACTATCTTAAAGAAATCTGTTTAAATAATGACAGAAGTAAATTAACGAATACGAACATATTTTTATAGGCCGCCAATATTTTAAAAGGCCGTTAAATATAAAGGAATTGTTACAGAATAGACCCCTTAATATGTTTATTAATAACTTGAATAAATATTATTAGATAAAAATAAATACAAATAATAATACATATATTTAACGAATACTTACTTGGAGCAAATCTTTAAAATACCTATCAATAATTTAAATGTGAAGTAGAGACTAGGATATTACATTTTGTTAACACTAAAGTAATATATTTTATAAATGTCTTTTTAACCGAGGACAAATGTAATATAGGTATTGTATTAAAAGGCGAATCCTTTTAACTATTCATTCAATGATAAATAGGTATTTTCCTTCCAAATACAGATGGTGGTATTACTCTCTTATGTGAAAAATGATTTCGGAATCCAGTCCAGTGATAAATTGATTATCAATTAGTTGTACCCGTTTGTCTTTTTATGATGCATGGTGAATCAATGAAGTTTTTCTCGAAGTTTTCAACGTAGCACCAAAATTATTGCAAAACACAGTAGGAAATAGAAAAGCAAAACATCACAATTTTGCAAATAACTAAGACGAAACTATAAACAGAAACCAAAACCAAAAGCCAAAGCCAACAAAAAATCACTAAAATCAGACGGAAAAATGAGACTACCCAAAAACATAAATAAATACCAATGAACTGGAGTGGGGTAGAATGCTTGTCAATAGGCTTGAGATGCGACTCTATGAGCGAAGACAGGTTATTTTCCATCTCACTCGGGAGTATTTATAACAACCATTTTCTATTTCACTTTGTTATTCTCTGATCCACCAGCTTGTGGATTGAACAATAACAGTGTGAAACAGAAAATGGTTATTATAAATAATAATAATAGTGAGATGAGAAATAAAAATGGCTGCGCCCATAGAGTCGCATCTTGTTGTAGTGATACAATATTCATATTGTCATATATTTGGATTCTTTGGTTAAGTTTTTCTCCCATAAAGCTTAAAAATGGAGTAATAAATCATAATTTCACCAGTAGCCCCATCTAGAGTTTGGAGCAAATAGCATAAAAAATGTTAGTTGTCGGTTTTGACCTTGGTCATTCACGTGCAACCTCTGTGATTTGTGTTGTAATCTTATGAAGAGATCATTGGAGAACGATGGACATCGAATGTAGCTGGCGACACTGTATTTGTGTCCAAGTCATGTCTTTAGGTCATGTCTGTGATTGAGTATGAATTATAATATAAAATCTTCCTTTTCATTTCTACTTGCCTTCGGTAATGTATTTTTATAGTTACAGTTGCAAATTATTACAAAAGGGTATTTGAAAGTCATTTGAATGCCAAAATAATCAATATAATAAAATAAACCAGTTTTTGTTTTGATTTGGAAAAGATTGAATGAGTTGAGGTTGGTTTGAATTTTATTATAATAGGCAACATTTTTTTCTATATTGTGGTTAGATGTTGGATTTTGGATTGAACGCTGACGGTTAATTAATACTTATTCACTTTTATATAATGGTATCAAATTAAGAATAGGACATGAACAAATGAAGATTATTGTGTTCAAAATGAGACGAATAAACGAAAATAAAAAATGGTTGGATAAAATGTTTTGAAATACAGGATGTTAAAAGTTGAAAATTAAAAAATTAATAATGGGTAAATATATAGGTAGTTATAATTTTATTATTCAATATAATTTTACTAAAATCGGCACTGACAAAACTTAACTGACAGATTTTTTTGCTGTTAGGTAAACTTATAATACCAAACATGTTTAGTGAAATTATACTAAGTAATAAAAACATTTAAGCCACTAATCATTTTTCAGTTTTCAACTTTTGAAGCGCTCAACGAAGGCGTCTTAAAAAATAAATTATAGAAAATGCGAATGTTACATATTTGATTATATAATTAACATTGACATAAACTTTCATGGCTCATGACGTTAAGTGCTAAACTTTGGATTTCGTGAAGTTCTACTACTATTTTTTCTAAATCGTTATCAAAACACTACAAAATTTAGTAGAAAGATTAACAAATTACATTAATTGCAGGGGTTATATTATGATAAATAAAATGTATTTAAAATAAATAAACAGCATGAGTTGTATTTTTCAAATTTTGTATTTTTAAAATTTTTTCCAAAATAAAAAAGAATGTTTTTATCTGTGATTGAATCCGGGTTGGGAATCCCAAACTTGAACGCTTAACGACCTAAGCCTTGAAGGCACTTATGTCAAGTTAATTATCTAATCAAATATGTGACATGGCTTTTTAAAACACCATCATTATGCGCTCCACTGCTGGAGTGTCCATTTTCTACAATGGAAAAAAGGAAATATTTGTAAAGGGTAACTGGCTCTCGTAAGCCTTTTTCATTTAATCGTCTCATTATTTGAACACTAAGCACCAGTACATAGCAGCATAGGAAATATATTTTAAAGTTAGTATTAAGAACTTTTAACATTCAAATAATAAAAACAATTTATTATTATTATTATTATTAAAATCCGTGTTGGAACAAAACATGTAAAATTGTCGAATTTGAAAGATAATATTTTAAAAAGGGAAAGGACTTCGGTCGAGAGCTTGTAGGACTGAATATTCAGTTCAATCAATGACAATTATTATTAATATTACTATTCTTAAATATTTTGTTAATATTTAATTTGCTTGTGAATTTATGTGTGAATATATTTATAAATTACACTGGTCAACAGTGATTTTGTGGAAGGGGGTTTAAGAGCGTTTTTGGGCAATCGTTTGACCGGTTTGAAATGTGACTCACGTTTTGCCTGATTGACTTTACTTTTAGAGATAGTCAACTAGTCGA
Organism: Psylliodes chrysocephalus; assembly: GCA_927349885.1. Taxonomy (NCBI): domain Eukaryota; kingdom Metazoa; phylum Arthropoda; class Insecta; order Coleoptera; family Chrysomelidae; genus Psylliodes; species Psylliodes chrysocephalus. Next base: position 28,641,497 of record OV651820.1, read on the forward strand.
AATAAAAAAAAGGCAAATAATAATAGGACATTAATTTATTTATTTATTTTAATCAGTTTTGTCTGAGCTAACTAATAGGCTGTATTCTATAAACAATAAAAAATAGTGATAAATTATAAAAGAATGTTTTAATAAGATTTTCTTTTATGCTCAAAGTTAGGACTTTATAATTATTATGTCGTTTGTAGAATTGTGTACTGAATAGAGCACTGATTTTGAAAATAAATTTTAACCACTTCGACAAGTTGTTGAACCTTGTAGCATTGAATAATGAAATATAAAGACTAACTGAATATGTCTACCACAGATATACCACTGTAGGTCTATTTCGTCTTGAGCTGTTTCGAAACAAAGAGCGGAGCTATTGAAAACTTCCTTTCAAGGTGATTTATTTCAACACTCAAAGCCAGCCGGGAGAACATTTTTTCTTATATTCATGAACAACAGCCAAGATACATTTGGAAGTCACTAATATATTCGTGTGACCGCTATTTTTTTTTTAATTTGTTCCCCAGTGTTATGGATTGATTTTTCCCTGATTAGTAATTTCCTTGTTCCTTAACTCAATTTTCTTGCAAACTATTGATAGCTTTGATGACATTTTGTAGAAAAGCTTGTTCGAACTTTGAAAACTCCAGCTATTTTTATGGTTATAAACTTTTCCAACACTTTAGTCGAGACATATTAATTCTTAAAAGATGCTTATTGCGTCCAATTTCATGCAACGTTTTCAGAAGCTTATTTCTTTTTTGTCTTCTACTTGGAACTTTTCAATTTATTTAAAACATTTAACTTGTTACTTGTTATTGTTTATGTTTATTGACATAACCAAACTATTGACCAAAGCGTTGTACGTTATCTTCATACAATGACCAAAGTCCACCACTTTTTATCACCTTCATCCAAAAATTGTAAATATACTGTTTTGTCAATTGAAATAAATTTATATTATGTCTTTTATCATAAATTTATTAGTTATTTTTAAATAACTAAAAGATACATTTTTAACTTTAATAGGTAGGTGGTAAATAGTAGAGGCCACTTGCCTCATCGAAAAGAAGCCGTAACATTAAAAATTAACTACTTCATTAAATTTTCACTAGATGCCGTCCGAGTTTATCCCAACACTTTTTACTGTAGCATTATCCTACTATAATATCTTTATACAACGGTCTGGACGTCCAAAAATTAGTTTTTTCTGGACTTCCGACATCCAATGGACGTCCAGTCAAGTATATAAGTGGCACATTTTTGACTATTCAGAGGACGTCCAATTTTGAGTTATATTTGGACGTTAAATAACAGACATTCAAAAAACGTCCATTCCTGGATTATATTCCATTGAGACCACATCCCCACTTTTTTTACACAAATGCAGCTCATCACACACTGTTTTATATTATTAATAATTTATTTGTTAGTTTCGCAACCCGCTATACACCATTTCTTTTTCTTTTTAATTAAAAATCGCTTGATCTGGGCAGGGATCGAACTCACGACACGTTCATTATTGTTCTATGCTTTCAATCACTCGACCAAGGAGCCACTTGCAAACTTGTTACTAGATATGGTTATTGTAACAACCAGTTTGCCTAAAGACCATTTACAACTACTGATAGGTCTTTAGCTACTATTACTATACTATTAAGGGATAAAGGCAGCGCTTGTCACCAGCCCTAGGGTCCTGGAGTCCTGAAGGAACATCCATTCTCCAGTGGCAAAATAAAATAATAAAAGAAAATAATAAAAATACAAAAAAAAACATCCCTTAATAGCATATGTCGAGCGGTTTTGGCAACTGACTTAAGACTCTCAAGTCCTTAAGGGTAGGAACGCCGAGGCTTAACATGCTCGGAATATTTCTTACTGGTTTTTGGAAAGAGGTGAGAATAAAATAGGTTAATGAACAATAACATGTATATTTAAATATAAGTAAAAAAATGATTAACAATTTCAATAAATCAAAACAATCTCTATTTTTGAAATAAGACATAGCAAAAATTACTACCCACAATTTTAAATCTTTATTATGATAAACCATGCTAATATAATATAATCTATGATGAAACTTTGATATAATGAAACCTTTTACATCACAAAAACATTTTAATAAAAAAAAAAAACTCTTTATATGATAAAACCCTTAAAACTGATAAACATTTAATAAGTAAACTTGGGACGAAAATGAAAGAATTGGCATTTGAAGAAGACTAATGAACTGTTTTAAAATACATAACCCAAACAAGAGATTTAAACATGTTAAAATAAAATAGATATTACCTTTGAAACTAAAACACTACACACACACTTTACTATATATAATAAATACTAATAATTACTAAGTTACGTTTTGGGGCATAAATTTGGCCCAACGGCCGCCCCTTGAGTCCCTGTGTCAACGATTGACTCTCTATTTATATCAACCTTAACGTGATTATTTTACAAGAAACGACTTATTTATTTTTAATGATTATTTGCACGATTTGTCCTTAAATTTACTAGTGCAATGAACTATTTCTAATTGTTTGGTTTTAATAAATATGTTGTGTTAATTTAATAGGTATTAAAAATATTAGATATTTTTGGGATTTTTGTTAAATTCTTTGTATTTTAAAAATAATAATGCCAATTATTACATTATTATAAGATTTTAAACTTCCGCTGGTAGAATGCAATGCAATAGATTCAATTTGTCAATTTTTAATTAAAAAAAGACAGAAAGTTTATACAGATGGGTATTATTATATGGTAGGTTAAATAAATAATGACTTAAAATGGACATCCACTGGACGTCAAAATATTACTAAACTTAAAATTAAGTGTCCAAAAACAGACGTGAATTAATGATCATAAACGAGCGTACACTGGATGTCCGAATACGGATATGGACGTTCTGACCCTCAGATAGATCTAAAGTGTACGTCCATTGGACTATGTGTGCTGTCTGGGTATATAGTGTGTCCAAAACTCCAGTACCTATAACTTTGCTATCTCGCATAAGAGATAGAAAGTCGATTAAATGGGGAATGTTTTAGAGAATCTGATGAAGATCTCGTATACGTTTTCAAAATTACTTAAAAATAACTAAAAATGGCCTATTTTTTAATGACCGTTTATGTGTATTATAAAGTTTTTAATGGAAAATATTTTGTAAAAATAATTCTATTTAGTTTTCAAATCACCTACCGTAAATTTTTTATTTCTTATGACGGTCGTGAACAAAAATAATCATTATATCATAAATATCATTTATTTTTTGCAATAAATTTAACTACATTGGAGAAATAACAAATTAGAATTAGTAGTTAGTAAATACGAAAATTAAAACTTAAAACCTGTTTTTTTAATATTACTAATAAATAATTTAAAAAATGATTATAAGCTTACCAAAATACACTAAATTAGTAATTATGTTATTTTGGTTCCACTGACAATTATTACGGTGACAATAAACTTGATTGCGTTTTGTTCGTTTTGTTTACCTGAATTATATTGTTTTTTTTTAATTTTGTAAATACATTCCTAAAGTAGATAATTGTTTAGTAACATACCAATAAAATATATTTATGACCTGCAAACAATAATTAAAAAAAAAATGAAAACTGTAAAAACGTATAATTACATCAAATCCAATGTTTTTGTTAAAATTCAATGTATTTTACGTGGTCAAAACACAGAGGTTTACAATTTACAGAACTTTTCTTTCACCACATGAATTTTAGTGAAACTTTGGCAGCTTATAGGAAAATGTTTAATAATTGCAATGAGACATTTACATTTGTCGTGCTAATTATTAAATACTATTAAAAAATATAAAAAAGTGGTAGTCACAGATGCAGTTTAAAAAACTTTACAGCATTATACATATTTTTTTGAATATTCTTCCAAATTATAATAATCAAAGTTGCGTACTTTTTAAACTGTGCACAAATTACGATTTCATATAAAATTGATAATTTTGCTACGTCCATATTGAATTTTAGTTTAGGTTCTAAGTTATAGGTGTCCGATGGAGTAAAAGTAGCGAAAGTTTTAACGCCGTGTTGCCATATCTTAAAATTGTCATGAATTTAGAGGAAAATATATTATTATGCATATTTACAATTTATACAAATATAAATTATATATAAAGGGAGAGTCATTTTTACCGTTTTCTTAATAAGATATTTTCTTATTAAAATGCTTTGAATAAAATCAAATATTAAATTAAATACCTCCATACGAGGGAAATCAAAAATGCACTCAAGAGTAAAGTGCCCTTATTTACACTTTGCTAATAAAATACACTCATATAAAGTCACAAAAAACTCATTAAAAAAGAATGTACAGTTCTTCGAATGATTTGTTTTTGGTTATCGTCCAATTTCACCAATTTTTGACCACGGGAATGCGTTTTAGGGCCTTCTAAGGAGCCTTTTTTTGTCTTTTCGCCTACAATACGTTCAATTGTTGAAACAGATACTCCAGTTAAAAAAGAACTGCGGTTTACAGCTTCATTTGTAGGAAGTGTCTGTTTCAGCCCATCATACACTTTCCATATAATGTTGTTTTTATTCTTTGATAAGGGCTTTCGCCGACGAAATTGGGTTTCACTTGGACCTGCCTCTGAATCCATTACTATTGTAACAATATAATTCTACTATTAAATTGTTTTTATTAAATTTATAAATACACCAATATTTTACTATTTAATAAACATTTAAAGTACTTACCTAATATACTACACAATAAATATAACTCCTCGAATATGCACTACCACTACCAAATTGTAAGGCACAAACATGAACACCTACTCGTATATCAGAAAAGAGCACTTATACAAAAAATTGTTTATAAAATATAAAATAATTATCGAAAATAGTTAAAGCGATACAAATCTAACTTCGTCGGAAGTTAATTTTCAACTGTCTTTGTGCCTGTGCTGACAATATTCAATCTGTAACGCGTTTGTCGTTTATTTACTTGAAACACATTTTAAAACCATTAAACACAGATAACGAAGTCATTAGGGAATAAATATATTGATTTCTTGAAAAAAATCAAAAACGTATATTTAACGCATCCTCTTTGTTTAAATAAAGATGTTGACAAACAAATTTAATAAAGTTTACTAACAAATACCTAATAAATAATAAATAATTATTTGGTATTTGATACGCCGCCTATGCTAAGTCTGTCGGAATTTTCATTTATAGACAACAGTGTTGATCATGCATATAACTCACCTTCTCCAATATTTTGTCCGAGTATAGGATTATAGGAGAGAAAAAAATGTTTTAATTTATTTTTAATGACACACCCCATTTCTGTACCAAAGAATTCGTATAACGTTAACTTTTATAAAAAAAAAAACAGTATTTAATTTAAAGAAAAAATGCTCAATAAAAACTATTGAAAAATGCATTGATTAGTACCGAAAGCTATAACCACAAACACGTTTTATATTTGATCTGCAAGCACCTAAAAACCCAAGAACTACAAGAAAAACTATAAATTAAGGTGCAATAATTATAAAAGAAAGTACTAATATTTCTTTAGAAACATTATAGGGACGTATTATTTATAGAAACATAGAAACATACATAGGCCATAAATGTTTCTAGTAGATCAATGTTATTACTTAAGTACATTCTGTATGAAAATTAATTTTTAAAATATGTTTTTACAATACAGAAGAATATTATAAAGTTATTTTAAATTACAAGTTATATTCAAATATGCAATTACAGCAATTTAGCATTAAAATTTAGGTTTGATGATTATTAAATTTATAACTACAATTAATTTATAATGTAAAACGTAAATAATCACCTAACCTGAATTTTATGCTAAATAACTGTAACTGCATATTTGAATATATCTTTTAATTCAAAATAACTTTATAACATTCTTCTGTATTGTAAAAAATAAAGGTACTTTACTCTTAAGTAAAATTCATATTTTTTGACAAACCTCGTATACGGCTTAAAAAATTGATATCTGATGGTTGCATTTTAAGTGTTGGACAATGCAGAACTTTTAGTCAACAAAAAAATTGTTTTACAGAACCAATAATAAAATAGTGTTCCATATGGTTCCAACTTAAAAGTACACAAATACTTACAAAAAAAAAAAACGTCGACAAGTAGACAAGAAGTATGACAAACACAAAAAAACGTCGAAAATATTTGGAGGAATAAAGAAAAGTAATTTAAACGTAATCGTTAGATACAGGGTGTCAATTTGAAAACTTTCAATGAGAATATCTCGCAAAATAAAGAAGTTGTAGATACGCCGTTTGGCACAAATGATATAGAGTTAGGGGGAACTAGAACCACCATATTTCAGTGAAGGGGTGAGACACCCCTTAGGCGCGACACACCCTAACTTTAAAATGTCAAATGGCACTACCCCTTTTGTTATACCTCAAATGAAAGGTCTCATTTAGTAGTATTCACCTGGCAAACTTAATAAATTAAGAACAAAATTTGCTAGAGACAAAAACAGTAGATCTACGTGAAAACAGTAGGTCTGGCAACGCTGATTGTTCCCTCGAATGGTTATTCCTGTAAATGTCGCGCGACACTTCAAGCTTGCCAAATGTACGAAGCATAACATTTATGCACCTGTTGTCCTACTCGACCTTGGGGTCGGTTCAGTGGTCGCTTGTCTCCTGACGCGCCTACCCAAATGGTACCTTTAATTTTCGACATTCACGGAGGGAACTGTCACTCCATTTGGACATTTTGCGTGCTCGTGAATGGGGCCTTTAAAACTCCGAATGGTAGGTATGTAGCATGGTCGTTTAAAAAATAATTTAGAGGGCTATAATAATTAATATAGTAATTAGAAACATTCTTTGTAGATCATTCTTTATAATATAGCCGCCATAAGATATAAAGTTACGGTAGGTAACTGGAAAACAAAAGACAATTTGGAAATTGATTTATTATTTAAAAAAGCAGTTTTTACCTCTAAATTTAGCATAAGCTACCAATCCACTTATACAGGTTACAGTCAAGCTTATTGTTGATATGGCAGTCAAAAATATCCTACATATATTTATACTCTTTTTTCCTATAATTGGGTAGAGTTTAAAAGCAATAATTACCTGAAACAATACGTTATTACTTTAAAATGTACATAAATGTATAGAAATTACAGAACAGAAAGAAAAATGTACAGAATGGTGTAAATGAAAGGAATATATTTATTATTTTATGAATCAGTATCTGTATATGAAAATCCTGAAACTCGTCGACTTTTATAATTAAAGGCGCGTTCCGTGAGATATTTTATATGTAACGCATCTGCGTAGGCGTATCGTTATCTATGTTTTTAGGTATAATTCTAGATCATGCATTACCTCTTTTGAAAAGTCTTTGTATTGTCTATCCGACCATAACAATAAAGTTAACTCATTAAGTTTTGAGTACTTTCTTTTTACTTTATAATAATTTATATTCATATTACAATATTTATAGCAAATGTTCAAATTGACGAGCTTTAACTATAATACAGGAAAAACAAGCAGTAAATTCTTTTTGAACTATTTATAATTTCCGGAGTTATTTTTGCAATCTTCCATCTGATGAGTTATTTTAGTTAATCTAGCTTTTTTGGACTATTTTGAAATACTTTACTTTCTAAGTACTTCATAAAAAGTAACGCAAGCGAGTATAATCTGCAGATCTAGGTGGTCATTCAGTTGGTTCTGTTCGCCTTATCCACCGATTTTAAAAGACGAAACCCAAGTAGTTTTCTATCAGTACGCCATAGTGTGAGGGCGCACCATCCTTTTAAAACCACAAATCATTTATGGTTGGAAACAACTGATTTCCATTATAATTTCAACTCGTCTATCAAAATTCTCTTCCAGCAGTTCCTGATCTAAACTTACTTTATACGGATGGTATTTGTTTTTTGTAAGTTCTAAGAACTGTTGAATGGTCATTGTTAGTATCTGATGCTACTTGCTGTGAACTTGTTAGGGGATTACTTTGAAATTCTAATAAAACATCTAGTTTCTTGTTTTCCGGTATTTGTCTCCTACTACCTTTAGAGAACTTCTTCTCAATTTCGCTTATTCTGGATTGATAAATTGGCTTTTGGTTGGGATATTTATTATTTAAATAGAGTCCTGGTTTTGTATCTGCAATCAATTACCTATTATTTCAATTTCGATTTTTTCCGTTTCATTGAACATTTTTTAATATTTCTATTAATATTCTTATAACCACTTGACGAAAAGGTCAATTAATAGTCCAGGGCATTTAGATCAAAATCGACCGAAATAGCGGAAATTTTTAGGGATAGCAGATATCGTGATGCGGTTTTCTGCATTGTGTTCAGGAAGGTCACAGGAAAAAGTCTATATCGTCTGGTTTAGCCATTTTTTGAAAAATACCTTCTGGGGCGGAAAATGCATTTTCCAATTGCATCATTACTTGCACCTTTATAGAAACGACTGGAAACTCGGAAAAATCGCTCGGAAATAGTTACTCGTAGTTAGAAGTACCCAGGGTGCACGGTGGTGGCTCTGTGGGAGTGCGCGGGAGGTGAATTGGAGAGAAATGGCAGCATGGATGAAAATCGCTCCAAACTCGTTACTCGTCGGATGCCGAATTCAATTCTGGCATTAGACTTCCCCGTGGGCGCTTGGGGTGGATCTGTGGGGTTGTGTGGGGCTGATTGGGGGGGAAATGGCAGCGTCTATGAAAATCACTCCAAAATCGGGAATGCCGAATTCAATTCTGGCATTAGATTTCCCCGGGGGCGCTCGGGAGTCCCTCTGTAGAGTTGTCTGGGGTGAGTGGAGGGAAATGGCAGCGTCCATGAAAATCGATTCAAAATCGTTACTCGGAGGTTTTCGGGGATGCCTAATTCAATTATGGCGACTTACCCGGGGGTATGAATAATAAAAACTTTGATTGAATATTAAATAATAAATATTACACATTTTACAAAAACAATTGCTTTGGAAGTCTTTTGTGCCTCGAAACTGAATTTGAAAAAAGCGTCAAAGCTATAAAGATTGTAGAGTATCGTTACCACGGGGACGATATCCACATCTTTTTCAGACTTGGCGGGTTTCATACTCTTTTATTGTTCTTGGATTGCATAGGCGTAGTTATGAGAAATAGCGGACTCCATGAAGCTCTCTGTTCAATCTATGGAGATACTATTATCAAGAAAATATTAGTTGGTAAGCAATACTCTCGAGCAGTACGGTATCATACTCTATCGTTAGCTGCAATTGTTAAACAAATATTTAATGTTGCCAAGGTAACTGATGATTTCAAATCGGCACTTGAAGACCTGAGAAGTGAATTTTATGAAATGCCAAGAAGCATGGACGATTTAGTGAAATCTGACAAATTTAAAAACTCGGTAAACGCAATTGAAAAAAATTTGGAAAAAATTGAAAATAATAATAGTAAATTGTGGATAACATATTGTCGGATAGTATTTCTTCTTAAAGATTTCATATTCGCTGAAAAAAGTGGAAACTGGGATTTGCGTGTCAGTATCTTGGAAAAAATGATTCCATTTTTCAACTTTAACGGGCCACTTTAATTATGCCAAATCAGTCCAAATTTATGTCCAAGATTGTAAGGACTTGCCAAAATACATGGCTCTAGGGGTACTGGACATGCCGACGAGTCAAAAAATTATTTTCCGTAATCTTCACAAACCAGACCATCGAACAGACAGACACTAATGAAAAGAAGGTAATTGAAGGGAGTATTGTTCGAGAGTGGAGTGACGCCCAGCCAGGGCCGCCGAGAGCCAGGCCGGGCCCCAGGACAATTCTCTAGATCGGGTCCCGTGACAAAAAACAGCTCTTCAAACAAAAACTTTGCCTCTTCTAGTTGAATTGAGTTTCTAAAAAAAATCCTCAATTCTTCCTCTGCCTCAATTGCTTTTTCTAAGAAAAAAAAAGAAAAAAAAGGACCTCAAGCAAAAACTTTTCCTCCATCTTGTATCGAATGTCTCATACAAAACAAAAACAATTCAGTTGTCAGGCCCCTAGTCGGCCAAGCGCCCAGCGTCGCTTATCAGTAGCTCATGGGCAGCGCCGCCACAAGTGACTGCTTGATGACATTGGAAAGATTTACCAATATCACGATGGATAAGAACTATCAGCATAAAGACTCCCGCGATTCTATGCTCATGCAAGACAAGAAGGATCTGCAGAAACTAGAGGAATTTTTTACACAGTTCTGTCCTTTTACAAATGTGGACAATGTAACTAATATTGCCAATGGAATAAGTGGAGATAATAACAAAGTAACATGCTATAAAGCTTTTGAAAAAGGACTTGAAACTATGCGGGAAATTGTCGGGAGCAACTTCAAATAATTGAAACTCTGTCCAAAAAAATTACTTATATCGGGTCTGAGAAGTGTACTGTTAAAGTTGGCCAATAGAAGCTTTCTAACGTAGATATTCTCATAATATTTCACAGAATTCTCGCACTCAATAAGCCGGAAAGTATGATATTTTATTTAACATTCGAATTGGCAGCTTATCCCCGGCTATGTTTGACAAGAACGGAATGAGGAAAAATGAAAATTCAAAATTGTATCAACCTTTTAAAGCAAAATCTGTAAGTGTAAGAAGTGAAGACACACAATATGTTATTGATGGAGGCATGCCACTACATAAAGTTAGATGGAAAAAGGGCCAGAACATGTTAGAGATATGCAACGGGTATGTTATATACATAAAGAGAGCATTTAGGAACAGAGTTTTTGTTGTTTTCGATGGATACGACCAAATTACCACTAAATCGACGGAAAGAAACCGGCGATGTATGCATAAAAATTCCGCCACCGTACGCATGGCTTAAGATTCCTGGACGGTCATGACGTTTTTCGCAAGTGTAACTCAGGACAAGTTTCTAGGGAATTAATTAAGTCCCAGCTCATTAAATTTCTCCAGAAGGAATTGAAACGGGCTAATATAATGTCTCAGCAGAGTATAGCTGATGCGGATGTTGATATTGTGCTCAAGGCCATTGAGACTGCTTCTGAAAACCGCAACAATAAAGTGGTTATTGTTTCTGAAGACACTGACGTCTCTTAACAATGCTTGCTGCTCGGACTCCACCGAATCTAGAAGTGTTCTTGCTGAAGCCGCCTTCCGCTAGAGTACCTGATGTTGTGTATTCTTCCAAGAGCTTAGCACCCAGAAGCGAGTGCATCAGGTTTCATATATTATTTCTACATGCTTTCACGGGATGCGACACAACCTTAGCATTTTTCTATCGAGAGAAAGTAAAATTCTGCAATTTGTTTAAGAAATCCGATAATTTACATGGATTTGCAGAAATATTTAAGCAAATATATGTATTCATGGATAATTTAATAGATCATGGGCGTCGTCTAGCTTTAGCTCTTTACGGGGCTATAATAACTTCGAAACCAGTTACAATTTGAAAAATACATACATAGGTTTACATAGATGACGTCACGAATGTTATATATGTACCCCCACAGTTACCGGTTTACAAAATAATGCATCTATTCCTTTCATTTGCATATTGTATGTAAGATTTTTTATTTTTCAGACTAAAAATATAAATTATTACAAATTACTCACTTGAAGAATTTGGTACAACGTTCCAAATCCAAAACAAATACCAGCTCCCATTATGTGAACGAAAAATATCAATCCCACTTGAAAATTGGCAACAATGAGCCCACCGAAAACGCTTATAACACCTACGTAAAAGCTCCAATAATTTAATCTATTGAAAATTTTAGAAAATTCATTTTTCTCTTGTAGATATTCCACTTGTTTGTACCGAATGTACATAATTGTAAACACTGAAAATAGGATTTAGTAGTAATTTTTTACTTCTGTACATTAATTTGCTAATTAAAAAATGGCTGATAATTGTTTTATCATGAATTTCATTATAAAGTTAAAGGTAAAGTGTGTAAAAATTAAATATAGCACGCCACGCCTGTATCGTGCCTGCGTCGTTCCAACAATGGACCAAGTTCTTCATATTTAAACGCACCGTGACAAATAGAATCGAAATAGGCCTGTTCAGTGTTGCCAGAATATATTTTTGTTACGTACTAGATTTGTCTAAAAAATGTACCAAATTGCATAAAAATGTACTAGATTCTGTAAAATGTACCAGATTTTCGAATGAATTGTGATGTGGTTTGGTTCATTAAGGAAAAAAAGGGTTTTTAGCGAACGAAAACCAAACAAGGGGCAAGATCCCAACACGCTGAAAAAGAAAAAGGTACTAGATTTTTCCTAGAGTGTACCAGATTCTTAGAAAATGTACTAGATCTTGTACAATTGTACTAGACTGGCAACACTGGGCCTGTTGTTTTTCATCGCGAGTTACATGGGGCCAATTTACAGACGTCCATATATATTTATGCAGAGTTGCATAGATTAGATAGCGGACATGACAAGGATAGTGGAAATAAAAATATAATAAAAAAAAGGATTTTATACATTTTAATAATTATAACGACACACCCCAACTTTGTACTAAAGAACTGTTTTTGATGTTTTAAAAAAAAATAAGGCTTTAATGCCAAAAAAAAAATAATTTACAAATAAAAAAGAACTACTGAAGAAGGCACTGATCAGTGCCGAAAGTTTTACCCACACATACACGAGTTTTATTTCTCACTAGCACCTAAAAACCCAAGAACTACAAAGAAAAAAATTAATAATTATATGTTCCAAAACAATTTAATAATAATTTTTCAATCAAATCAATATCATCAAAATGTTAATCAGCTCATACAAAGCCACTACCAAGATTTTCAATTGCAACCACAAAATTTTCGACCAGTTTGGTCTAGTCAACCTATTAATGTCCAACCACGTCCGGTAAATAAAAATTATACGACAAAGTTTTTGGACCTCCCCGTAACGTTTTTAAACTCCAAAATCAACTTCCTAAACCTGAGCCAATGTCGACAACATTGAGAAACCCCTCGATGTACATCAGAAAGCAGTTTAATCCGAATTACAGATTTAATATTAATAATAACAGTAAAGGGGGTGGGTTGGCTCAGTGGTTAGAGTCATGACTCTGAGATCGGAAGGTCTCAGGATCGAATCCTACCGGTGGCAGGAATTTTTGTTTAATTAAAAAAAAAACAGTAAACCTAATTATTTCCAAAATAACGGTAACCAAAAACCTAACTTTTCTTCTGAAGAATTATTTTTTAATAATTATGATGATAATCAAAATACAGACAATTTTGATTATCGCCCAACCTTGAATAAAAATAATGAAGAAGATGAGTATTCCCAAATTGCAAATTTTCAAATAAATGAACCAATACCAGATACTCCTTTTAATTCATTAAATCATGAAATTTATAAATTTGAATGTTTTAGTTCTCCCCAACCAAATATCAATGAAATCGAATACCAAAAAGGAAAAAATAATCAAGTTGCTGATGCGTTATCACGCATACCTCCTAATATTAAATGCGTTAGAAACAGCATCATTAGATGTAAATATAGACGATATAGACCAAATAATTAATGATGAACTCGAAAGAATAACAGAATTGCCAAATTTAAGTGAAAACGACATTTCTAGTATTTTAAACAAAAAACCTAAAATCAACATTTTACAGAATATACAAATTAGACTCCCTCAAAATAAAAATAATCCAGAAACTGTACATACTTCGGTAGAAAACCCGATATTATCTATTCCTATTTCAGAACGACCTATAAATCAATATAAAAACCAAATCCTCTTAACTTGTGGCAAAATAAATGAAACAAAATGTAAACAAGAAAAAATATTTGAAAATAATAGACTAAACGTTACCCTTCCTCAAAGAATATTAGAAGAAAGCATTTTAAAATTTGTAAAAGACTTTCTTGACCCCAAAAGAACATAATGCAATATATTTTAAAAATGAATTTAGACCACAACTTTTTGTAACGACACTACAAAAGTACTTTAGAAATTCAGCATTTAAAATCGTACATTGTACTACATTATTAACAGATGTATTAAACACTGATGAACAAAAAGAAAAACTCGAATACTATCACAATTTCAAAAAAGGACATTGTGGTATTAACGAAGTTCGATCTTCCTTAAGTATGAGGTACTATTGGCTAAAAATGTTAGATGAGGTTGAGAAATACATTAATAATTGTGAAATTTGTCTTAGAAACAAATATGATCGAAACCCGCCTATTGTAAAGTTCAATTTAACCCCCACTGCTTCTAAACCGTTTGACCACATTCACATTGATGTTTTTCCGAATTTCAAACTCACCTTTTCTTACATGAATTGATTCATTTTCCAGATATGGACAAGCATACCCAATTGATAGTATTAGCGGTATATCAATAGTAGACAATCTTTTAAATTTTATAAGTCATCATGGAGTACCCTATAAAATAACAGCCGATTGTGGAACGGAATTTAAAAACAAAGATCTTGAAGATTTTTGCAAATTACACAGAATTGAACTACATTTTACCACAGCTAAAAATAACAATTCCAATTCTCCCGTTGAAAGATTCCATTCAACACTAATAGAATATTTTAGATGTTTGAGGGAACAAAAGAAAGAATTAACCCCTAATAAATTAATAAAACATTCAGTTCTTAGTTATAATAATTCAATTCACACAGCCACAAAGTTGACGCCGTTCGAAATTATCAAAGGACACATTAATAATCCAGATCCGTTCGATTTAGACGATCATTTAATTTTATCTTATTATGTCCAAAATCACAAACAAGCGAGTAAACAATTATACAATACTATTAAAGAAAGAAATGAAAATGGTACAGAAAAATTTATTGCTAAAGCTAACGAAACTCGTTTAGGTCCCCAGACTATTCTAATCAAGAAACATCTTATGTCCAAACTAAATTTTGCGACAAAAAGCTACCAAAATTTAAAAAGACAAAAATAATAAATGATAATGGTATCTTGTTAGATACAAATAAAGGCACATATCACAAAAGTATCATGAGAAAACCTAGATTTAATTTAAGTAACGTTTTGCAGGAAGAATAGGAACATGATATCATTGACGATTCCGCTATTCCTGGCACTTCTAGTAGTTAGAATAAAAAGCGAACAAGAAGACATTGGTTTTACACCTCTGGAAAACCTTCTTCTTCCAATACAGTTAGGTAGTTGTAGATTAATATATACCAAGCATACTTTTATTCACTATTTAGATTTAGGAGAACTAGTTAGACAAATAAATACTTTAAAATATCATATTTCTATAGTAAAGGAAACCGTTGCAAAAGCTAATGCTACAAACCCACTTTCTTATCACGGATTAAGCGAAAATATGTTAGAAAGAACAGAATTTTTATATAAATTATTAGAAAGAAAATTTCAAAATTTGAATTCACATATACGCTCAAAAAGAAGTTTATTTGATGGAATAGGTAAACTTAATAAATGGCTTTTTGGTAACTTAGATTCAGACGACGAATATAGATATGATAACGCTATTAAAACTTTACAACAATATCAGAAAAATATAATTTACGAACAAAATCTGCAAACTTCATTATACAAAAAATTAATTAAACATTACAATCAAACATTAACAATTTTAGCAAAAAATCAAAATCAAAGATTCCAAGCAGCAATTTAAAATCAAATCAATGATGTAAGTAACTACAAGGTGGCGCAAAGTACCCTATGGAATGTTGTCATGGTTTCGTTTGCAGTTGACATCTGTTCGAGTTTTTCTGTCAGTTGCAAAGTAGATACTTGGGAAATTCATTATGAATCGATATATGCCTCGAGAACGTGCCGAAATCGTAAAATTTTTTTATCAAAATAATTCGTGGATTATCAGAATTTTTCCTGGACGCCTTATCTCGAAAAACGCCGATATTGCATATCCGCCAAGGTCTCCCGATTTAACTGTTCCAGACTTTTGGTTATGGGGTTATCTCAAAGATAGGGCATTTGTAAATAATCCTGGAACACTAGAAGCATTAAAAGACAACATCCGGGAAGAAATTGACAGAATGCCACCTGAAATGTTGGAGAGTTATGAAAAATGCTTTAAAAAGAGCATATTATTGCATTAATGCTAGGGGTGGCCATTTGGTCAATATTGTTTTTAGTGTGTAACCAAACAAATTTTTAGAGTTTAAATATTTTTCTATTATTATATGACTGTTTTTTAATTAATCTTACTTTTATATAAAAAACAAATAGGGGACTTTATTTTGCGCCACCTTGTATATTATTTTTCAAGATACTATCAGTCAAATAAATCTCGATTGTCAAAATTTGATCTTTTACAGATAATATCGAGAATGCTATTTTATTCTCGAAACAGAACAACTCGCTTCATAGTTCAATAATACCGAGTCTAGAGATTACTGAAATGATAAATTATTTAAGCAAAATTTATGACACTAACGAAATCCCAAAATTCAATAAAATTTTGAATTACTATCTATTTTTTGGAACACAAATCACATTTTCCAAATTAAAATTAATTTTCGCTATCCATCTTCCTATCCTTAAACCTAGTTCATTAGAATTTTATCATTTATATCCTATTACCCAGAAGAATATAATGTATACCCCTGTATATCCATACTTAGCACGAGCCGAAAAAGAGTTCCAAATGTACAGAGAAGAATGTCGAAAATTAGAAAATAAAATCGATTGCACACAAGATTTTATATCCGGAGATAACTGCACACTTCAACTTCTTGATGGCCAATTACCCAAGGGAAATCAATATTCGTGAACCAATTATTGAACAAATAACTAATAACGACGTATTGATAATTTCCGTGGACCCAGAAAAAATACTGTCAAAATGCAGAACAGACAAGTTTTTAGAAATCAAGACACCCACTCTAATTAGAATTCCTGTAGGCTGTCAAATTGAAATAAAGCCAACAAATCCGAAAAGGAAAACCATTGATACTTCCAAAATTCGAAACTAAGTCTCAAATATTACCAAAATTTACTTCGACGATATATACGAAATTAATAAATTAACAGATGAACTTAAACCCATCATAGAAGAAAAGGACACCCTGTATAAAACTTCGATGTCAGTAATGATATCAATTTTGGCAAATCATCTGTATTACAACTATTGCATATCTTGTATTTCGAAAACGTTTTAGAAAATATCAAATGAAGAAGAAAAAGAAAGTACCGAAGAAAACATATCACTTTTCAATGTCAAAAATATCTCCTGTATTTTTTCAGCTTAAGGATGGAGGAGTTACATAGGCCAATTTAGAGACGTCTACATATATTTATGCAGAGTTGCATAGATTAGATAGCGGTTCTACGTTGTATTATTATTAACTTTGCTTTTAAGATAATATTCA